>BMAW01003918.1:0-40871 GCA_019974015.1 Nephila pilipes
ATATATATATATATATATATATATATATATATATATATATATATATACATATACATGGAGATTGTGTGTAATAATTATAATGTGTAATGCTTTTGTTTGAAAATTGCAATAAAATGTGCTTGAGACATACTTTGTCAAAAATTGAATGTCTTTTTAGGACAAACCTACACCAACAAATCGGTGGGTGCTGAAAGACTGGATGTCCAAGACCTTCCACACTTTAATGAAATAGTTAATGGAACTGGAAACAACATATGTTAAAAGAGAAAGAGAGGTAAAGGTGTCATACCGAAATAAGCCTCAAAAGTGGATTCCACTCTTATGAGTTACAAAAATTTAAATTATTATTTAGAGTGGAAAAAAAATTTGACTCAAAAGTGGATTCCACTCTTATGAGTTACAAAAATTTAAATTATTATTTAGAGCTAAATCATGTATCATGTTCCCCTTAGGATAATAAGTTTATATCCCCAGTTGGAGGACCTCGCATTAAGTATCCATCAGGAGCTAAAGTTTAATTAGTATTATTAATTATTATAATTTCTTAGAGAGATTTGGCTGAGTCACCATTTGGGGGAAATAAACATTAACCAAATTACGTGGCAAATATTTTAATGGTAATATAATGTTTTTATATCGTGGAAAGAGAATTAGATTTACTAATTAAACAAATAATTACACAATCACAGTATTTAGTAAAATATTGTATAACTGCTAGAAGAATATTTAGGGGCTTATAGTTATTGGCATAACAACAAACTTGGTATATAACAATATTATATACCAAGCTGCATCAAAATCCGTTAGGCAGAATGGGTTCTACAAGGATCTAAATAGGGTCACTTTAATTATAACCACCTAGTATAAAATCTACCTAATACCTCGACTTATATGAAAGTCGTCTTATCTAAGGAAATATACGGTAATTATTGAAGTCCTGCATTCGGTCAATGGATAAGACACAAAAACGTATTTATTATGTAAATACAAACTGTTATAAGACAATTTTATTTGATTCAAAATGCCTAAATATATACTGAAGAACGAGAGGTTTTATATATCATGTATACATCATTCATTACAAAATGTACTGAATCGTATTTTTATCAGAATGAATACACATTTAGACAATCTGAAATGTTACTTAAAATGTATAAAAACTGTTGCAGTAGATAACTTAGGTTTTGATGTAGGCAATCATTTGCAAATATCTTGAAGTGACGGAATACTTCAAATATTAGAGAATATTTTAAACATAAATTTCGAGAATTTTCTAACATTATATGATAACATCTCTTTCGTAGAAAAGCTAAGATATACCAGAATTCTTAACAGGTGTTCAGTGAAAACTGTAGGAACACTTAATCAACATGACATTTGGTGGAGCTGTATCAAGTTTAATAACATGCTATTTTGCTAAGACTTTAAATACTTTACCCATGATGTATTAATTAACATTAAATGGTATGCATTATTACCTCAGAATTTAAAACATTTTTCTAGCATTCTAATTTTCTAGCATTTATTTTTTTCCTAATATAATCAATATAATTTCATGGATACTTTCCTTTTATTAATCAATTCTTGAATTATTTGGCTTTAAACAAGAGTTGAATGTATTTTAACGAAATAAGCTTCATGTGTACCATCCGGTTAAGAAGATATTATCCATAAATTAAGAAAAAAGGTAAGTTGCGAGTATAAATTTGTCCAGTATAAGATCATTCTCGTATTTCTTTGTTTGTATATGCACACACAGGAATACGAGATTGCCTATTTTTATGAACCACATTTATTTTGAGTAGAATTTGCATCAATAATACATCATATCAATAAATGTAGTTTATCTCTTCGAGATTATATACAGATTTTTTTTTTATGAAATGGGAAAAATTATTGAAAAAATAAAATGAATACACACAGGAAAAAATTTAACATCAATATTAACCATTCAATAGAATTAAAGATAGAAATCAAATTAATAAATTTTAATTTCAAAATATTAATACAAAAATCGATAACTCACAACAGTCTACAAATTCTAAATAGATTCGTCATTTTCTTTAGTATATACTTGACCTTCCGTGTACATAAAGTAGAGTAACGTATCAATCTATATATTAAAAAAGACTTATTTCTTAGATGAGATTTAAATTCAACATGAACTGAATAAATCATATCAATTCTGTTTTTTTCAGGCAGAAACACCTCACACATATCAAACTTCAGATCATTTAAATGGGATTCAGACGATGAAATTAGATGAACATTTTCCACAATGTTCCTTTCGTCGTTTTTAATGAAATTTTCACTACCATTATCAGATGTATTTTAGTAGTAAGAATCATTTTCTGAAAGTTCATTTAGCAATTTCAAAGCTTTTTCTTTCGAAAGGCCTCTTCTGCTGAAAGCGTTGCACAACTGGAATGCCACTAATTCGTTTTCCTTTTGCTCAGTTTACAATTCGAAAAAAAATTCTTTTTAAGTAGTTTCTAATCCATAACAAAAATAAAAACATTCTGCAACATTCCAATACGAAGGTACAATAGTATCCAATCCCAAAAGCTCACACATCTGCCCCACAGGTACATGACAGATGTGTGGACACACCATCTTCTCATTCTCACCCTTTTTCAAAATGCAGGTGCAATACATCTCCTTATACAATTATTTTGTAACTGAAAAATGTAGAATTAAAATTCTGGTTGAAGTAAACGAAAAGAAAAACTATATTGTTTGGGTCAGCTATGACCCCCATGGTAGTTCTAGTTATACAGACATATAAATAAAAAAAGTATGCTTTAGAATTCAATTAAATTTGTTTTAAGACATTAGACTGAATATTTAGGAAAAGTCAAAAAATTCGAAAGCTCAGTTTTGAAATGCAACTGTGAAATGAGCAAAAACTAACGTCTTGTGTCACAGATCACAGACCCGCCTCAGTAATTCCAGGGATTCTATTGTGCTGAAACGAATATGTTTTTTTTTAATAGTCAGAGACTTATAACTATCACTATGTAATGTTTTGTTAGCAACATAAATTATATAAATAAAATAATGTAATTACTACTAAGGGAATTATATAAAATGTTTCACTGTAATCAGATATTTTTCATTTAAAATTTATTAATATTTACTATGAATTAGTCATCAACAACTGAAACAAATTCAGTGCAATGTTTATAAATATGTACCTGATAACCATTGCACTGAACATATGCAACGATGTACCTTAAAACATTTTTAAGATAAAGAATATTTTTTTTTAATTGAAATGATTATAAATTTTTATTAAAAGCATCCTGCCATACGAAGTATTTGAAAAATGTCTTAGTATTCTGTTCTTTGATACATATATATATATATATATACAGAGAGAGAGAGAGAGAGAGAGAAAGAGGGAGAGAGAGAGAGAGAGAGAGATGTTGGGGTGATGGAGATTGTTCATCCCGAATCTACGATGGTTTGCTCTTACGCAATGGGCTGGTTGACTAGGGGGGTAATTTCGGATTCCATGTAATGTTGTTGTTGATATTCAAGGATGAAGCTTGACTTGTTTATTAGGAGAGATGATGAAGAATGAAAAGTATTTACACTATGATATGAAAAAAAAGTTGACCAGTTCGTCAGATAAAGATAGATGGCTGCCTCATTTAACCCATATTGGCGCTGGGCGCTGGAACGCGCTCGGGCGTTGAAGTTTACTTCCGACGCGGGTAGCGAAGGAGAAGAGAAGCGGAAAAAATGGCAGTAAAAGAGAGATGAGAAGAGGAGAGCGAAAACGGGAACAAAACGAGCGTCACTCAGTTTCGTTCTGGGATAGGTGGCGCTGCATGAGCTTATCACATGACTCTGATTCGTGGCGACATCTATTGAGTATCGGAGGAACTGGTTTTATAGTAGATTGACAAAATAAAGTTAATTGCTTAATAATTAGCTGGAAAATCCTACACACACACACACATATATATATATATATATATATATATATATATATATATATATATATATATATACATTCCTAAATGTACATTTTGCTTATTAATTTATTTAGGAGTGCCATTAGGATAAATTTCTAACCATATCGGTATGCATTAAACATAACACTGTTTGTAAATCATTAATTTAAACTCAGAATTGTCAGAAGTTATTAATTGCCTCATTAGTGTTCTTCAGATTATTACATTACATAGATTTATTTTGTTTTGATTTGTTAAGGAGGGATTTGGATACCGACAAAACACAAGTTTTGTTTACTCTTCTGTTCATTTTTCATGACAGGCTTGAATCAAATCGATTATTTGCTGTTGGTGACTTTCAGTATTAAAGTTTCATAAGTTTTTAGCAGCTCATAATAGATCATACCCTTCTGATCTTACCGAACACAAAACATTGTCTTCCGGCCTTAACAATTTGGTCTTGAGTTGATGTCCATGTTTCGCTTAGAGTTACTCATCATCTCTTACGCTTGAAATTCTCATAATATAACCACTTTCCATCGCCATTTACAATTCGACAGGGAAATGACTTTCTTTTATACCTGAAAGCAGCATTTTGCAAGTGGCGTTTCGATTTTCCTGCTGTCTTTCATTGAGTTGATGTTGAACCCATTTTTCCATCTTCTGAATCATTTCCAAGGCTTTCAAACGTATGACTTCTCGTGTCATACTGAATTGATCCGAGAGTCTATATTGCGTTGGAGTTTCATTCTCATCCAACAATTCATGCAGTTCGCTGTCTTCAAACTTTTTCGGTGGTCTTCTACGTTTTTCATTTCTCACGTCAAAATCGCCACTTTTAAATATTTTAAACCACATAAAACGTAGTGTGATTTATTGAGAGCCTGCTCACCTTAAGCTTCAACGAGCATTCGACGCAATTCTGCAGCAGATTTCTTCAAATGGTAAAAATAATTCATTTCCGTTCTCAAATCGTAGTTTCAAGGCACAAAATTCAACATGTTCAAAAAGTATGCTGTAGTATGAAACTCCCACAATTGTGAGTTGAAAATCTTAATTAGGTATCAAAATAAGAAAATAACACCAAAGACGGGTTTGGAGGTGATTACATTGGCAGATTGTGCCATCTACGGGCGAATTCCGGCAAATTTACATACCTGGTACATTCTACAAAGTCTCTAGGCATTATTAAGTTCATTAAATGTGTTCATGAAAAATTTGAAAACTAATTAAAATTTTTAACTTTCATTAATATTTATATTTTGAAAAGAATATTAACAGTCGTATTTTGGATACTCTAAACTTGATCTCATACACCGTCCTGCTAGCGTTGGTTTTAAACTCTATTTAATGCTTTGACACGGTATTTTACTTTTTAAAGAAGTAAATTTGATTTTGGTATGACTCGACTGGTTTAAAAGTCGCACTTAAAAGCAACAATAAGGCTGCGGAGGACAGACTTCGTAATTTTAAACTTTGGTTAAATGAAGAGGAAGACAACTAAGTAAGACAAGGGGCAACTCGCTCTTCAAACACTTCCACAACACACCTATGGGAGGAATTGGAGCCATTACATATTTCAAGTACATCAGCCCCCACTACACTGTGGATCTTTAGTGACGTCAGGGTTAGAACCCACGACTCGATGAAAAAATGCAAATCACTAGTTTTTGACCCTTTCTAGATCACCACGACCACAAATAGATATTCGATGAGTTCCTTTTAGGTAATTAACAAAATTATACACGTTAAGAAACTTCAGAACGATATACTGAAGTATCAAACTTCCAGATTCCTTATAAACAAATAGTGTTTTAAATGTGATTATTAATTTTGGAGAAATTTGAATTTTTCACATTTTTATAAGAATTTTAGATAGCCATCAAAACAATTCCACAAATATCTGAATACCACACAAACACACTTCTAAATAGATAAATTATTTAACTAATGTGAATTTATAATAAAAATTTTGAAAGCAAAACTATTTTGTACACAATAATGTGAAAGCAAAATTATTATCATATTAAAGACAATACAAAAGGGTGAAATTTTCTTTTTAGAGTATTCTGATAAGTGCTTAGGGAGTATCTCTTTAGACAAAATCATTACGTGATTTATTTGTTGTAATGTTGGCTGGTCAATCATTTTATCATAACAATCGCTCAAGCACTAATACTGAAAATGATTGTTAAAAAATTATCTTTATTATAATTTATCTAATCTTAAATAGAAGTATATTAATGATATTTCAGGATATATCAGTACTCATTTAATTAAATTTATTTAATTAATCTAAATATTTAGTTTAACTATTTTAATTAAATTAACTGTATTTTTATCTGAAAATGTAATAAGTCTTAAATAATTAATTTAATAATAATTAATTAAACAAAACTCGGTTAATTTAATATATTAATAATCAACCCTAAATTAAGTAGTTTGTCTTCAAATAAATTAATTTTGTTGCTATTTTAATCAAAAGCAACAAAATGTTCAAATTAGTGATATATTTAAAAATGTTTTGAGCCTCTTTTTAATAAACATTACCCACTTACCATAAAAACAGCATTTTGGGGACTCTGAGGTACCTGAAAAATATTATAATATGATTTTTAGTAATAGATACACTTTACTGTTAATATCACGGAATGCTGAGAGTTTCATAATTTCAAGTTCAGCATTATTCTATACATATAAAACTGAATTAAAATAATTCAAAAGCATATTACTCTTTAAATACTCATCAGAAAATTAAATTTCTGCCTGTAGATTCTCTACAACTTCAGAGTTTATTTTTGAGTGAATTCTCATGTTAGAGAGAGAGAAAAATTATTCTCTGAAAGTGCTGAATTTTAGTTACCCTAAAGTTTCTCAGTGGACTTATAATTTTCTAATATTTGAGGATTACGTGCGTGTTCCATCCATAATTTAAGCAATCGGGATCCCTTTGTTTGCTAAGCAAAGAGTCCTTTTAATCTACTTTTCTGTTTGAGTTTCATAGAAATAATAGCACTTAGGGATTTACAGAAGGAAATACCTTAATTTTTAATCTCATTCCTATAATTTACAATGCCTTAATTATTTAAAGAGAAATAATGGATTTAATACACATTTAAAGTGTAGAGAAAACATGAAGACTTAAAGAAATGTTTTAATGATACTTTGGATTGCAAACAGATATTTATCACTTTTAAAAGGGAAATAATTCAGATAAGTGATGTTTTTTAAATAAAACGTGAAACAGTATTGAAATAACAAATAAATATTGAGTATTAAAACAAACAGTTTCTCTTGTTAGTTCTATCTATTATACTTTATCTTAGGAAGAGTAATAATTAATTTAATCAACGTATTGATATAACAAACAGAAAATACTATCAAATGACGCACTAGATGAGCAAAACACATACAAATATTCAAAATATAAAGTTAATAAAAACTTCCATGAAATAAACTCAAAAACTAAAATATAAAGAAACAAAAAAAAAAACATTGCAGAGTTCAGCAAGTTTCGCAACTATATATTAAATGATTAAAATCCAGACGCAAGTAGATTTTTAATTATTTTTCATTGTGAAAAAAGAGTGAAAAAAATTAAATCATCTCATATCCTTACATTTACTCTCATTTACTTTATTACATTTAAGAAATTAATTATTAGACGGAAAACTAGATCAGTTGGATTCGAATTTTGTCATGTTATTATTTATATTTTTTTCGGATCTTATCTTATCAGAATATGCTGTTGCAGTGTATTACTATTTGTGTTTTACTTTCCTTTTATCACGTTATTGTCATTTTTTACATAATTGTGCCGAAAATCTGCACTTCATTGTAATCATTGTAAATGTGCTATTTTATGAACGACTGCATTTACTTAAGAACTCGACACAGAACTCTAGATATTTATCAGTTAATTAGAAGGTGGCGATATCGTTTTTGTCAAAGGCAATCGAAAAAAATCTGTCAGATCATCAGATTATTAATAAAACTGTACATTGTATCACAAAGAAATATATATAATTTTAGGGTCAATGATTGTTTTATTAAAATCATACGGAGAAGCAACACGAGAACTGTTGGCAATGAACCCCGTAATTCTGAACTTCAGTCAAGTGATGGGAACGACACCTGAACTGGCACTCCCTTTACCAAAATACCACAGCCCACTAAGGGAGAACTTTGAGCTACGATGGATTCATCGTATATCAGCCCCACCCTCAGGTCTTTTGTGGTATCAGAGTCCCAACCCTTTGACTCGACGAAATTTACCAGCTGCGAGTCCATGATCAAACCAGGCTACTGTAGCCATAATTTGAAGTTCAAAGCAAGATACCTGAGAATATTTTATTCCCCGTTTCAATGATATTTCAGAAAGTCATTTGAACTTATAAAGAGAAATATATTATTTTATAACATTTTATATCATTCTGTGATCCTGAAAGATATATTTTGATATTTACAACTTCACCATGTCATTTATCGACACTTACAATTTTGAATTAAACTGATTCGAAACATTGTTGGGATATCGAATTTAAAGGAAGCAGATTATCGCTGTACATATCCTCTCAATTTGATGAAAAAGAAATATATTGATATACCTTGAATTACAATAGTTTTTATCATGGTAAAAAGATTGAGAAATTTAGAAACCAAACTTTGATGTAAGATAAATCCTGAATAATACTTCTAAATGAAATTTAACGAACTTTAAATTTCTTAATTATGTAAGGGAGGGAGTGAAAATGTTAAAAAACCATTTGAATATATATATATATATATATATCTGTGTGTGTGTTCTTAGAAGTTTATAGATGTTACAATAAGTTCTAAAATATAATTAGTAGTTGGAAGCAGCGACAAATCTCTTTCTCAATTTCTCGAAAAATTATTTAATTCTTCTTAGGGAAGCTTGCAAATTCATTTCTAAAAATCAACTGATTGCTTTTAATTCCCCCTTCGCTTGAATCAATCTGCTCTTTATATTTGAATTACTTTTTGATCTGCTTGGAAAAGGATATTTTTGTATTCTTATTCAAATTGGTATTTTCAAAGAGACAGTTTTTGTAAACATCATCAGCTTATCCGAGATCGATTGACCTATTATGGAGCTTTCAAGTCTCTAATTGCTATAGCATGAGATGCGTGAAAATTCAAAAATATTTTATGAATAATATTTTTAATAATACATAGAAATATTATATTGATAATAATAAGAAGAATATGGATAGTAATATAAATTGTATGAATAATTATATAGAAATAGGTAGCACAGTCAAAATGGAAATCATAACACATATTCGCCTTAATAACATTATTATCTTCTAAATGTGTTAAAATGTAAAAGGCTTTTACAATTTTCTAGCATTTCCTCTTTTTTTACATTTATTGTTTTATAGACTTCAGAATAAAAACACTACCGCTCTAAAGTGAGTTTCTAACCAAAAATGAATAAGAAAAAGGAAGGCATTACATTCAAAATGTAAATCATAACATATATTCCATAATAATATAATTATCCTCTAAATGTGTTACAATGTAAACCAGACACCGGTAACATTTTCTGGATACAAGGAAAAAGCAACTAAAATGTGTGTATTAAGAAGATGTTTCGGATCAGTAGTATTTTCATTTAAAAGGGTTTTTTGTGAGTGAATAATAAGATAAATTTTATTGAGAAAATAATTACATGATTTAAACTTTAATAGTAAAAATTAAAATTCTAATAATTATTTAAAAACATAACTGAATTATTTTAATTTTTCTTTCCGATATCAATGACTCAGCTGATGTTGAACTTGTGACGTCAATTTCGTCAAATTTGGCCTATAGTTAGTCATCTTAACGAGAATGCAAGTATCTGCATTTTCGGTAATCAAGCCGCTTTTGTTCTTACTTAAAATAAATTTCAGGAGTGAAAATACTTGCTCATATTTATAATTTGAATAAAATGCGAACAAAAGGGCAAAACTAGTTTTTTTTTTTCCAGAGATGAAAGTTTCGTGCGAATAGATGCCTCATAGGACGATATTATGAAAAGAGAGTAATTTTCTGATTACTTTTCTATCGTTATTATTTATTTACAGTTTATTTTTTCATCAAGTATTAGTTTTATGTTATGGTTTTATAATTTATTTTTACACAATACACTTTATTTTTGGAACTCAAGAGGGTTACTCATTGATTCGCGGATCATAAGTTGCCCATGTCTGATATAAACACTTTCACAATTTTCTAGCTATGTTCCCCCTTTTACATGTATAGTCTTATAAAATCAGTATATAAACACTACTGCAATGAGTGAGTTTTTTAAACGTAGGCTTACATTTATAAATTCTTGTTAGTGTCTGAAAAAAGAATGCTTACATTTAAGTGCCATTAAGATGCTTATAGTACCTCGCTGAATTGCATTATACCTGTTCAAATTATATTATTTTATTCACATTAAAGTACCTTATCGTATTACATGCTCTAATGATGGAATAAGAGGTAAATATGCAATACATTTTGGGTTCGCTCAAATGATGATAATTGCTCAATTAATGTTATTATTATTTTAAATGTGATTTAAGCAGAAAAAAATTATTTCTTACCAAAACTTTTTCTTGATCAAAAACAGCCGAAAAACTTCCGACATAATGCTAAGACAACATATATCACAGAAAAAATTGTTTCGACAGGCTATCAGTCATATTTATATTTTTCTTCGTTTACATTTTTATTAAATAAGTGAAGGTAAAAACATATTGAATTATATTTTTTCTTCTTGGAGCTCTAAAGTAGGTCTACAATATGTCATTCTTATAATTTGACAAAAACTATTTTTATGGACATTGATGTAAATACCCAATCAATCATAGGATAACCAACAAAACGTAAGAGAATATGATAAAGATGAATGAAAGTGTATTTTATTCTTCATACATGATAAATAATTTTCAGTAGCAGCATCAATATTTATGTCCTCGAGTTTCCTCTCTTTTACCTTCATTCCTTGAATAAGAGGAAACAGCATTTATTCTCGAATATTCTAAGCTAATTATTGCTTCAATCCTATTTTAGAAACTTTATCTATTTTGATTACTCTATCGCACATATCTTACTTCCACTTTTCAAATTTAGAAATATTTAACCTATCTTTGCTACATGCAGTGTTTAGTTTTCTTTACTCTGATATACTGAAAATCCATTGCTTTGTATTGTCATATTTTCCTTCGATTTAAAAAATATGTTACTTTTTTTTATTTATGCATATTCTTCGTAAGTAAGGCCGGAGAAAAAGAAAAATATCTGCTCTTTTTTCTTTTTTTTTAATTTGCTCCTTTGAAAGTACGGGAAATCTCGGTTTTTTGTTTCTAACAAAACTTGCTCTCTGTTGGTCTCTTCAAATGGTAAGCCCGTTCTTTACCCTGTTCAAGTCACTCATCTATGATTTTTACATCATGGAATAACCCTATATGTAAGGCTACCATACGTCTGCTTAAGAACTATCAAAATTCCGATTTTTACTTAAAATGATAAAGTTAGAATGTTTAATTTATTTTTCTATCTCATTTTTACAAATTTCAAATCATTCCACTTTCGAGTAAAATGCATTTACTAATATGATATGAGAAGTTGCGAATAATCTTAGAGACATTACTATTTGGTTTATATTATAAGAAATGTTAAAGTGTGATGTTTATGATCAATTTTATTTATTTATTTAATTTAAGATTTGAAATTGAAAGAGATTCAAGATACATGAAGTTCTAGATTCAATTACTAAAATTTTCAAGTAAATTTTCAATTACTAAAATTTCATAAGCCCGACAATGAAAAATTCAAGAAAATACAAAAATAATATTGTGAAGAAAGAAAATAGAGATAAAGCATTTCGAAATACTGTCTCAGGCTCGGATTAAGAATGCGTGCTTATACTCGTATTATGGTTCCAATCCTTTGTACTTACAGCGATTAATTTATAATATAAGAATAAAAAAAATTAAATAGGATCAAAATTCCTTACTCAAAAAAGTAATTAAACCACGTAAACAAAAAAGAATAAACAAGGAATCAAAACTCATTTTAACCAAATTAAAATAATACATAAACAGTAAATTATACGTATTTATACACTTATAAAAATCATGTATTATAAAAAGAGTTTAAAAAAATTCTTGTCTACCGCAAACCCATGTAATTTTCTTAAATTGCAGATTCAATAAGGTACGTGTTTACATAAAAATAACCTTCAAACTTCTCACACGCATATATATATATATATACGTAAGGTGTGTGTGTAAAGTTCAAACAAAATATGTGTGTAAGCTAATAAAAATTAAATTACATAATTTATGCTATAAAATAAAATAGATTTAAAAAATTTATTATATAAGAACAAATGAATCATAAGAAAATTAAATTCCTTTATGAACTAAGAAAGTAAGCAATTTTTGTTTAAGATATATCTAAATAAAGAAACTCTGAATCCATAGATGAACAAAGCTGATCTAGAAAGTGTGACTTTATTAACATCAAAATTGAAATATTCTCTTTCATCAAAGATGTAGCTGTAAATTTATCTTAATTTCTTATTTTATGTCTAAATAATCTGTTTCGGTTTTATTTTTCAACATTTGAATTAAATTTAAATTACAAGAGCAAACAAATTAGGTTTATCTTTACTAAAGATAATATCAATATTTTATTTAAAAATAATAAATAATATTTATCAATATAGATTTGTTCATAAAAAAGTATATACAGATTAAGGTATTCAATCTTTCATGAAGAAATAGTTATTGTGATATCACATTTCATAAAAGATACAAATACTTTTCTGCGCAAGATAAAAAGAACTTAAAAATCATTGTTATATATATATATATATATATATATATATATATATATATATATTGTATTTTTTTTATGAATTTCAGACATAAATGAATTTTGAATATGTAGATTTTCTCTTATTTTTATATTTATTGTAACACTTATAATTTTTTTCACGTTTAATAATTTCAGATCAATTTGGAATAATTGATTCTTTAAAGAGAAAACAATAAGTATGGTTATATAAAACTAAGAATGAAAATGTTAAACGTACTTTTAGCTCTATAGGTTTTCTAATTTTTTTTGCCTTACTTTTTGCTACCGGTTGTGTAAATCACTCTTTTGTAACAGATACTGGATACCGAAGAATTAATACAAATTGATAAATAATATTCGAAGATTATTTAGCTTAACATGTTTTCGAGATATTCTATGAACCTCCTCAAATTACAACTTTATATTATAGTAATATTTTTTTTAATTTTCTAATTCTGAACTTATTAAGATATAGAATTCTCGTTTCGAGTTAAAATGCAGTTGCTTTTAGTTTCATGAAGAAATGCACTTACCTAATTTAACAAAATTAATTTGCGTAGGATATCCAACAAAGAGCTTTTTATTTATCGATTTATGTGAAGCGCTTGTTTGTTTACAATCAAGGGGTGAAAAGAAAGTCATGAAACTTCAAGCTCCCTTTTATCTTGTTAAATGGGTAAAGTACTCTCAATGACGTTACGTTAAAAAAAGCATGAAAAAATGAGCAGAGCAAATACTGAAGAAGCAAAATTAAAAATATATTGAAATTTTTTTTTATATTAAAAACGTAAAACGAAAGTCAAAAACTCAGTTGATGTTAATCAATGAAACCAGTAAAAAACACTTGATTCTCACTCATGTAATAATTATTAAATGAATGAGAATCTATGAAAGAGTAAAAAAAAATAATGTTTCGAATATCTTGTAAAAAATTATCTAAAATGTGTAAATTCTGATGTAAAATAAAATTTAATAAACTGACATAATGATAAATAAAACGTCCGAGATCTTATATTTTTAAATCAGGATTAATTTTTGATTTTATGCCTAAGAGCAGAGGTCTTAAGATGAGGTGGACCAATTATTACCCACCATCTGCTTTTAATAGAGTCTGCAGAATAATATTTTTCATACATGGGGAAAAGTTTGGAATAAATAATATTATGCCAGTAATCACTGATATATACAAATGTATAACAGCGTTTTTTAGATCTTGATAAAAGTACCTATGACATTACCTTGCTCAAAATCCATTTCGCAATAAGATACAGGAGCTCCGGTCTTACCTTCATTAGACATGGGTCTGCAAAATGATGACGCGCTAAAAATGTTATTTAAAGAAATGGATCTAACCTAATACTATAAATGTCTTTTGGGTGATAAATACATTAAATTAAAATCACATCCTAAGGGGTAGCTATCTATATTTTGCAGAACCTATCTATGTAAAAGGACGTTTTCGAAAATGGAGTATATAAAAACTCAATACAGATCACTATTTGAAAGCAACTTTATTTACAGGAAGTGCTAATTATGTACTCCAAGTAAGGTGAGTTATTATCTCAGAAAAAACAATAACTTTTCTCGCATTCGAAGAAAATTTAACCAGTTCCATAATATGTTTATTAACACTTCGAAACATTTCATCCTTTTCGTGCGCTTATTATAAACGTGCATGCACGATTATTTAAAATATTTGCTGAAATATTATTTTCTGTGTAAATATCATTGATTGTAATATCTGGCCCTTCATGTCTAAAACTTTTGATTATGTCCCATTCTAAAAAGGATTTACTAATCATTGCCCAAGTCTAATTACTTTATAATTATAATATCCATTCGAATAGAAAAGATGAAAGCATAGCCAAAACTTTTGCATAAAGTTACACAATACTTATATTGAGGTAATATATATGAACAGTTTTTATATTTATTCTGATTTTTGCTCCAATAATAATTAAACAGCTTAAATTAAGAAATATAGAAATATTTCTAATGGGAATCCATACTTTTATTTTGCCAAATAAATCAAATCCATAGTGTCAGTTTACGATCTGAATTGTGAATTTGTTTAAAACAATATTTAAAATTGTATAAATGAAATTCGAATAGTTGCAGAAATATAATGAAATTTGCATTGTTCATCCTAATTGCGTTTAATTTTTTAAAAAAAACTTTTTCTCTTCTTAGATCTAAATCGGTGTTTCTAGAAATGTTCTCCAAAAAGTTTTATCTTTGCCTCTTTTCTGTATAATTTTAAGAAGGAAACATACTAATTAAAAGTAACATATAAAAGTATCATTATAGAGAAGAAAAAATGGACTAAATTAAAGAAAGATGTTCTAATTGGGAAAAAAAAGATTATCCAAATTATTTGTCATAGTGACGGACCCATTATCAATTAAAAGTGTTGCCTGTTTTCTTTGTTAATGCATTACGTTATATTTTTCTCACAATTTGTAATAATTTTGGAAATTATTTTAAACAGTTATGTACACAAAATGTTAAAGCCTCTACAAAAATTTAAATTAAATTTCAAATGTTTTATTATTAACCTATATTTACCCCGTCATCACTTATAATTTACTTAATTGTATATTTTCGGTATAATCAGCAATATTAAGAACAGGTGAGATACAAAATAATGGACTTAGAATTTGAATTAATAATTCAATTACTCAGTTTTGAAGGCTGATAACATCAAGGCAACTGTTTCGATTCTCAATAATGCTCAATAATCCAAATATGGTTGTGGGAGCATTATCCATCCGAAATTCGGGACAGCTACCATAGAAGATTATCTGTATCATTAGATGAGCATGATCATAGAATACATTTATATAGACTACCTGTTCCTTCAGAGAGCTAAGAAACAGCCCCCACACTATCAAAGATTTACCTCTGTGATGTATAATTAAAGTAATTAGAATGGAATCCATTCACGACGCAGCCGCATACACTTCCCGAAGTAGTCTGTTGGTCATAGTCGAGGTCGGCATTGGTTTCGTCGAATCATGGGTTAAAGCCCTGATGCTACTAAAGATACACCGTGTAGTGATACTGATGCTTGTTAAATATGGTCGAGGTCCCAAGTACTCCAATTAGAGTGATGTCGATTTTTGGAGAGGGAGTTGCCAACTCAGGAGTCGTCCTCGTTACTTGATTGTGGTTTAAATCAGGAGGTCTTTTGCCAAAAGCCCTTGTGTTGCTTTCACAATGAGGTTTATAAGAAATCACAATCCCGCGTTGGAGGAAAAGTGAAAGACGAATCGGGGGGTAGACTAAATAACATATTTTCAGTCATCAAGATTCCAGTTTTAATGCACTCTGATATTTAAATATGTTGTTCATTGCTGGACTGTAGACTTAGGTTTTCGAAAACAGTTCGAGCCATTTTTCTCTAATCCCTGTTTCACAAATTCCTCTTCTATCTACAATTTCGTCGTTTTGAAATATCATAATGTTCATTCTGATACCAAGCTACAGCGAGATAATATATGTATAAAATTGAATAATTTTATATAAATATGATCTTGCTACACCCAAGATCTAGGTTTTTTATACACGGAGGCTCTTACTAGGGGAGCGTCGTTAATCATGAATTTTCTGTTAATCTTTGAGATGATATGTTAAATATTATTGCACAGCTACTGTCTTAATTGAAAATGTACTACTTGTCATATATAGTAGATTTTCTACCTAATTTGAACACATAGCAACCAGTGACGCTTTCATCATACCAAAAATTGACATTACACCTTTTTTTACATCTTCTTCTTTTGCGCTTTTTCTTAAGTAAATGTCTCCATTATTTTGTGTCTATCATTTAAACAATTAATCATATCAGTCGTGTGAATTGATCTGCGCATGCTCTTCTGTATCTGTATTTGGTTGTAAGAAAGAAATAGAGATAAAGAGTAATGCGCTGTTACACATATTTTTCCTCTCCTGTACTTTAACGACATCATACATCTTAAAAGGAATGCGTTTATCATTCTTACAATTTAATAAAAAGCTATTTCTACCTTTATTTTATGAATTATTTGAATAATTTATTATTTCACAAGTAAAGAAAGCAATAATTTGAATAATTTATTACTTCAGTAAAATGTAATCTCTTACCAGAAAATGAACGTAAGTATACAAACTTTTATTTATTTATTTATCACGATGATCACAAACGCATAGGTTATTTATCATTTTTATTATATAAATATATTTAAAATGTGTGCAAAATACGTTAGAGGAATATAAATAAGATTACATGAACGGAGCTTCAGTTTGATATTTATATTTTCAGGCGTGATGAAAAATGGAACAAGAAAGATTTCTTCACCAATATTTTCTTATGAGTTCGCCTCCAGATAAATCATCTTCCACTGAGCCTCAAAGTTTCATATATTTTTGTTACTTCAGATATATATACATATCAAATTGTAAATACGTTTATGTTGATATTAAATACAATTTTTCTATTTTATTATTATGAATTGTTTAGACAGAATGATTGCGTATTTTAATGGAATTGTCATGGTGTTGTAAATGCATAATGCAATTGTTCACTGTTGAACTTTCCAAATTTCTTTACAATACATTTCAAAGAGAGAGAAAAAGAGAGATGAATATATTTTTAAGGTACCGAATGCATTTTATTGAAAATGTTTCGTACATATCTGTCAAATTCACTTGAAAAGTATTACATTGCTCAAAATAGAAGATTTGAGTATTGCGGTGTAAATCCCTTTCGTAACAAAAAAAAATAGAAGTCCAGATGCAAAGAGACCTTATTGAAATTTTTTTATATAATTTTTTCCCACTGTGATTATCTTCTTATATATACTACGTATTATTAATTGTGGTGTTTCTCATAAATTTGCTTTTTTGTGGACCCATTGAAGAGTTAAATAAATATCTTTCTTTTTAATGCATTAGAGAACAATTTTACAAATTTCTCTCTCTCTCTCTCTTTATATATATATATATATATATATATATATATATATATATATACGTTATAAGGATCAATTGTGGCGAAAAATCGAATTTTCATTTCTTATAATGTTTTAATGGGGTATTCTATTGACATTCAAATATATTTTTTACTTCATTTCTATAGAGATTACATTTTAAGTCTATTAGTACAAGATTAAAGATTTTATAAAAACCAAAAATGAGCATTTAAATTAATTAAGTTGGAGGTTTGAAAGGTTTTACGTATTAAAAATGCATTAAAATATTATTTTCTTCGCGTAAATTATTGATACATTTCTCATGATTGAATAAAAGAGAAATTATTGCTTATGAAAGCGAATTATTTCGAATCATTTGTAACACATTAGTAGAAACCGAAGCATACATTAATTGAAATTTACATCCATTAATCTAAAAATTTATTTTATATAGAATTTCCACATTTGAAATAAAAGTATGATAGCTCTCATATGGTTATCTTAATATTATAATGATATTGTTAAATTACTGCATGTTTTGTATTCCAGAATATTTTATTAAAACATTTTCCCAATACATTTTTTAAAATTTTTTTCCTAATTTTTTGTCTGATATTTAAAAATAATGTTAAAAAATGGAGAAATTTATTCACTAAGTCTGCGTAAAATCGTGATATCTTGGGTTTTGAAAGTTTTTATTTTTTGCGTCAGGAGCACTTTGACAAGAACGTGTAAGTAATTTTGACATTAAAAACTTTCCTAAAAGCTTAGTTGTTCCTATAATTTTTAATTTTTGGTTTTTGAAAATACGTCCTAAATATCTCACCATAATTATTTAAAATTTCACAAGAAATTAATCTAGATTTCAGTGGTCAGAAATTAGTTTCGAATGAAATTAAATTGAAAAATAACATTAAAAAATTTAATTATTATTTCTGAGAAAAATTTCACTAAGCGTATGAAGTGATAAAGTTTTTTTTGATTTTCTTTGAAACATGTTTCTTAGTTCCCTAAAACTTCACAAGTTTACTCTCTTGTTTCCAGTATTTTACGTTAAGACAGACATCTCATATTGACTTTTTTCAGTAAATGAAGTCCTATAAAACTGTACTTTCCTTTGATGTGAAAAATTCAACCATTATTTCTTTCTATATTTGCTGATTTATTTTATAGATGTTATTTCCATCTAATTCTGTTTATTCAAATTTTATAGAAATGAAAAAAATTACCTGTGGTTTGCTGGTAAAATGTCCGGTACTGAAATGAATTGAGGTAATTTTAACAAAAAGAAAATCATTAAATTAAAACAAGGCTCTTTCAAACGTGGATAAATTTCCGAAACATGGATGCGCAATATTTATTAAGAAACTCAACAAATATGAATGATTACTGAAATATCTTGGATATAAAGAAACGAATTGTAGTCATTTTTAAGGACATTTAGACAAATTATATTAAATAAAAATAATCATGTTGGAAATATATTTCATCAATAACATGAGATGTAAATCAAAATTTTGACAGGAAATCAACTATTATTTTAGATTAATTTATGTGTTAAAAATAATCTTCTAATAGTTATAATAGTAATAATAAGTGGTAAACCTGTTTCACAATTATTAAAATAACAATCCATTTGTTGAAAGTTCAGTATAACATACTATAAGAGATTCTTCTATCCTATGGTTAAAACTAGTTAACATTATTCAAGCTCGTAATTTAATTTAAAACAGAAGTGGCTTGAAACATACAATAAGTTATTAAATGAAAGGAATTTTCAGTATGAAATTGGCTTTCTTCATTTTCCTGAAACTTAACAATAATTCTGGTTGGCACTTTAATTATGTCTGCCATTTCATGGATCTACATGGGTCAAACAAATTCCGACTAAAAGGGTATTTACATAGAAGAAATGGAAATTTCATAGGTTCCTTAAGAAGACTCAAAATCCATGGTTATTACCAAAAAATAACTGCATTTATATGCGTATAAGCATAATACTTTTTACGTTACTTGATAAAATATATTGCGATATATTATCTAAGAAAAAAATGAAACAAAAAAATTTTCAAGTGAAATGAAGATGAAATTGTTTAAATAATACGAGTATTGTTTGCTTTCAAACTGAATGAATTTAACCAACTGCCATGAAGGAAAATCACGTTTAAATTTTCAGTGGCGTAATACATTATATTTTAAAATATTTTTTCCTCTATATTTTGACACTTACATAAAATTTTATTGCTTTCATTAATACGTCATCGTTCAACATTTTTAATTATTTTTTTAGGTTCTAGAAATTTAACCGTACTAAATTATTGATTTTTTTTTTTTTTTTTTTTTTGCTTTTTCTTCTAATAGCAAAAAATAGCTTCTTATCACAATATATTTTTAGTATTTTTAAAATCTATTTCATAATGTAATGAATAGCACATATTACTTGCTCTAGTAAAAAGCTAATCAATGTAAAGAAATTCATAATTTCCTGACATTTAGGTTATTGATATAAAAATTATTATGAACATTGTCTATAATTGCAATGTCTTTCCCATTAATTTTTATTTTCATTGACTTCAAATATGATTAAGTTCTAGGTATTTTAAAATTTTCTTACAACCGGAATTCTATATATAAGGATAGCAAATTCATAAGAAATACATTTACTAGTATGTAAGTGTAGGGAAGAGAGAGATGTACAAAAATACTTCGTGGATCCTAGAGATTTGATAAATATTAATTTCTATTCGAATTTCAAGATGTCTGTTGATAATTTCCCCGATGGTATCCATTGATCTTATTTCAGGTCACTAAATACAGCTTTAGAAATTTCATTACTTTCAGGTAAGCCTACAAATGTTAAAGTTCAGTTCTGAAAATAAAATTAAATTTATTTCGTAGTATCAAACTAGATCTTTGAAGAATTAAAAAACTTTAAAATATAAAATCACTAGTTTAGGAATGTTTTGTATTTTAACTGCTCATTACTAGTGATTGAAAAAGAATATGTTCTTATGTAATTCATATATTTTAATAAGGTTCCTATCTGACAACTAATAATTATTTCATCTAACGATAAAACGATTGAATATATCTTCATTATTTCGCATTGATATTAAAGTCCAGAAGAAAAAAGAAGAAAGTAAAGATTCTTCCAATATAGAAAATAAAAATTAAATATCTTTCCAACGCTTTTGAGCAGCAAAAATAACAATTAGATTTCAAAACTCCTGTTTGTGTCCTTCACATAAAAAAGGCAAAGTCTCAAAGAAAAACTCGTTTTTTTCCTTTTTTTTTATAAAAACGCAAGAACAATTTTTCTCATATCATACAGATATATTTTACAAAAAAAATGATTATAGTTTCTAATTAATTAGTTAATTAATTATTAACTTAATAGTTTATAACTAAATACCTTAATAAAGACTTATATCTTAATAATTGATAGAAAGCAAAGTAAGCAATTAATTCATTGCTTTACAAACCATTATGAGCTAAATACAGCTATGTAATATTATTGCATTATATTAATCTAATTACAATTCTTAGTAAAACATCATTTTCCGTTTATTTCTTATTAAGTTCTTTCAAAAGCTATACCTTGTTTGAGGATGTAAAATGCATCATCTTTATTTACATTTTTTACTATGTATATATATATATATATATATATATATATATATACATTAAAAATCAAATATATTATATAAATTCATTAAAAATCAAATATACATCATATGTACAGATTCTAAAATCAGGAAACGTATCGGAGTTACTTATCTCAAAGCTCTTAACTACCTCTAACCAATAATCTTTACACAGCCTGCAAATCCAAAATGATCTTTATTCTCAAAAGTAATGCCTGTTTCTATTTGATTGATTGTTTGTTTGACGAAATAAATATCACCTTATATGTAACACATTTTCTTGCATTGTTATATTATACCAAGGAGAAAAAAATTATAAAATAAATAAATTCTAAGAAATACACTGTACTATTTAATCGTTCTTTTTAATTAAATTTAAATATGTGATGTAAACATTGATAACTCAGGAATACCCGATCTATTGGAAGAGTCACCATCCATTGGTTAAAAATAATTTAAATAAGTTCTGAATGAATATATATAAATAACTTATATATATATATTATATATATATATATATATATATATATATATATATATAATTATATATTTCCACGTTTGAAGAATAATAAAGTAATTTGCCTTGTCACTGTTTGTAAAAACTTCCTCGTGAATATTATTTATCAACAAAAATCTTCAGACCAATTTATTCTTTCGCATAATATAATTATAAATAATGTTCCAAAAATTAGATGTGTGTACACAACTTTTTCAAAAAATTGTTATCATTGAATTTATACAATTTTCTCTGAGAATAATAAAAGCTAATAAATTACATTTTTGGCAAGTAATAAAATTATTTATACTGTATTCTTATAAATAATTAATAGTAACTTTAATAGATCATCTGTTCCTATAAAATTAAAGTGATCTCATGTACTTTTTCTGCTATATATATCTCTCTTTGGCTTTTATTTTCTTAATTATATTTGAGCTATTTTTAATGATTATAGTCTTATTAAATTTATGAATAGTATCTTGTAATATTTTTGAAACAATGTACCATTTTTGGAAATATAAATGTTATATTTTAGCGTTTTATAATGAGCAAATGCTACATAAATAAAAGATATGTGTTTCAAAACTAAAAATTATTTTAATCAAGCACATTTACATCAAAGGAACTTCAAGCCTACACTTTCTAAAGAAGTAATTCTTGAGTAATTTTTTGTTACCCAGGGAAACCGAGCTCACCCAGCAGAGGATTTGAATAATTTATTTAAAATAACATTTAGCAGATGATTTTTTTTTTTTTTTTTGTTGAAAGCATAGACATTACTATATTTCTACAAAAATCAAGCTAAAACAACCGGCAAGTTTAAAAAACATCTGTGTCGGAAAAAGTAAGCGCAGAAAAAGTTACAAACGCGCCAAGATCGAAAATCGTTTCGCTTGCAGCACCTTTCCCTGAAATCAGGTCAGCTAGATTTTTATGAATCTTTCCACTAAATTTTTCTTCTTTCTTTGGCCTCAAGCCAAATATACTTCAGAGAACACTGTTTGCGAAGTTTTTTGGCTCTATATCTGAGAATTCACGCGTGAATACTTAAAAGACATTATGTAAAATCAGCAAATCTGATTGTTAATATTTAGCTGAAAACATTTTTCTCCCCAAAACAAACTTTATTTGCGAAAGACGAGCTATTCACAATTACAGTAAGTCATTTAAGAAAACTTTTTTACTGGTTGACAGGTACAAATCTCATTTCATTCATTTCTCAAGACTACATAATCTCAACAGATTCTTCTAAAATGCTATGTGGAAATCACTTCTTGTAAGATGAAATACTTTTGAATTTATAAATACAAATTTGCCAATATTTTGCATTATTATTTGTATTACATTTATTAAATAAAAGTTTTTTATAATATGAAATTCAATCAGACATTTTCTCATTTTCTAGTATTTCATTTATTACAGCTTGAACTATTTTTTCGTAGTTAATTTATTTGTTTCTTTCTAAAATTTAATTAAAATAATAATTTTTCCAATAAAGTGCAACCATTTTAACTGTAATTATATGATTCCTCAGTCTATATAGAGTAAGAAACTGGTAAGTCAATAAAATTGCTTAAAAGTGTGTGAGATCAATTATTGAATTTATAGTAAATATTTATTAGATAATTGTATCTTTTCACTATGAAAAAATAATTTTTTGTAAATATCTCAAATTTTATTGACATATTCTGATAATATCTTTTACAGTATTATTTTACGAAAAGATAATTTTAAGAGTAAACATATCTGAAAAATATTTGATCACCATGAATTTCATTTCTATTTTAAAAAAGTTTTAAAGATCCACATAAAAAAATTGAGTTAATTATCGAATCCAAACTAAGAATATTGAGTTATACTTTTCAATGGAAAGTATTTCGTCGTTTATTCTTTGTGAAAATGGAATAGGGGAATTCTTAAAACTAAAAAAAGATTAATGATGCGATTAATTTATTCGAAATTACGTAGTTTTCTAATCAAAACTTCACAAACATTCTTATACTTCTCTAAAGAAAAATTTATTAAGCAGTTTAACTAATTTCGCTAAAACTCACTTTACGTTACTTTAGTTTCCGATTCTAACAGAGAATAAAGTTACATATTCTTTGAAATATATTCGTACCACTGATTCGTTGAATAAATTAAGACTACTTCAGAGAAGTGCATAACAGCTTTAGTGTCATTGCAATCAAAGCAATGGTCGAAAAGATTTAAAGTACTTTGAGACCACTCAAATTATTTTTAATGAAACAGAATTATTCATATCCTAATATCTAGGTTTGTGTTTAATGAATTTCGATATAGATCGGACTTTAAGAGAATTCATTTCGGTTATTGTCATCAAATATTTAGAATACGGGATGCTTGTCTTTCAAAATATCAATGCATTATTTTTAAGGTATTATTGAATAAATTATTCGTGGGTATACTTTTTAAAATTCCTGAAAGTCTTTCGATAACGCTTTTACAGAATAATTCAAAGTGATCAAATATATTTGTTATGGAGTTTGTAAGCCTCCTATCTGATATGTTCTCTTATTAGAATATATTTAAATTTTACTATGAATTTATAAGAGACTATTCTAATAATTTACATGACTAAGTATTATGGTAAATAGAATTTTTTTCTTAATATTTCAAGATGAAGTGAACTATGACATTTAAATTTTAATTCAAATTAAATAAAAGATATTTTAGCATAGAGAAAACCTTAATTATGTAAGAAAACTCATTAAAACCTTCTGAAATATCTATAAAATAAATGTAATTATATCAATCAAATGTAAGTTATTCTTATGTTATACTAAATTAATTGTGTTTATAATTTCCTACTCAGACACTTTTCATTCCACAGGAATCAAATATCATTCCCATACATTTCAAAATGTTAGAAAATTATTTATGACAAAATTGTTTATATGAATTTTACTGAAAGCTATGGGGAAGTGGTGTTGCTAAAACCTTCCTGCTCCCATAACATCCAATCAAAAGGTGTAGGCTATATAAATAACTGCGAAAGACTAAAAAAACACAAGATACCAGGAACTAACAATTTATTTCAAACTTAACAATAACTTTAAAACGCGACCTTCACAGGTCTGGAATCTGCGAAGCAAGTGTGGCGAGCAAAGGTTACTCCCTCCTTTTGTTCAAGTCAGCTTGTAGCTCCGCAGTCATAACTGACGTCAAAAGATGACGTAGGCAGCCACCACATGACTCCCCCTCCAGTCTCATTAAGGGGGACGAAACCTTACTTTCCTGCCGGATCTTGTTGGATATGCTGCCGGATCTTGTTGGATGTTGGATTCCTGCTCCACTGGCTCATCAGATGTTCCTATGCACCTATCACAAGTGAACCTCTGAGGCGTGCCGAATAGAGCAACCCAGGTGATTAAGTGTACCTTAGACTGATGACAATCGATGCAAGTTTTGCACCACATGCCGATATCCCAATTCATACCTGGCCAAACATATTTAGATGCTATGAGGTGTTTAGTAGCGCGCATCCCTGGGTAAGACAAACTATGTAACTCATTAAAATCTTTGCGTCTTAATTGATGAGGAACATAGAATCTGTTAACTTCTGTAGAGTTATCCGCATATAACGATTTAGCGCCAACAGGCATTTGAATTTTTATCAGCTTACCACTGAATTCCATTCTACCTTCTAAAATAGATTTCAACTCCTCGTCTTTTTCCTGAAACTTTGACCATAACTCCAAATCAGACAGCGAGGAAAATTGTATCTCATTAATCCTTGATAAAGTGTCAGCTACAACATTACCCTTACCTGGTAAGTACCTAATGTCTGTAGTGAATTGCGAAATGAAATCTAGATGTCTCAATCGTCTGGGAGGGGCCTTTTCATGTTTCTGTGAAAACGCGAAGATAAGAGGTTTATGATCTACGTATAAAGTAAAAATACGAGCTTCTAACAGATGTCGAAAGTGTTGTATTGCACTATAAGCTGCCAATAATTCTCTGTCGTAAGTAGAATATTTACATTGCGCAGAAGATAATTTCTTTGAAAAGAATCCGAGGGGTCTAGGACCATCAGAAGAAATTTCTTGCAGGACTTCTTCCATAGCAAAATCACTGCACTCTGTAACTAACGCTAATTTTGCATCTACTGAAGGATGGTATAAAAGCGTTGCATTCGCCATAGCAGTTTTAATCTCTTCAAAGCTTTTCTCCCTTTCCGGATTCCACTGAACTTCCCTTTTGTCACGTTTTTTTGCACCGATTAACAGTTGATTCAACGGTGACAAAATAGTTGAAATATTTGGAATAAACCTGTGGTAATAGTTTACCATGCCTAAAAACCGACGCAAGTCAGAAATAGTAACGGGTTTTGAGAATTTTACTATTGCTTGAACCTTTTCACTATGAGGAGTACATCCTTTATCATTAATTGTATGCCCAAGAAAATCTATTGTGTCTTTCCCAAAGTCACATTTGGACTCGTTCAACACGATACCATAATTTTTAAATCGTGTGAAAACTTCTTCCAAATGCATTTTGTGCTCGATATGATTTTCACTGGCAATTATGATGTCATCCAAGTAGGGGAAACAATAATCTAGTCCTCTCAAAACTTCATTAATGAACCTTTGGAAAGTTTGCGTGGCAGAACAAAGACCCAAGTTTAAAAATGGAAATTCGAAAAGTCCGAAAGGGGTAATAATGGCAGTTTTGGGTATATCTGGAGGGTGCACTGGTATTTGGTGATAAGCGCGTACCAAATCTATTTTTGAAAATACCTTCTTTCCTTTTAACATATACATGCAATCTTGAATGTGAGGAATAGTTTATTTATCGGGTATTGTGATACGGTTTAAAGCCCTGTAATCTCCCGTAGGTCTCCAATCTGATGATCCTTTGGGAACCATATGCAAGGGACTTGACCAATTACTTTTCGATGGTCTGCAAATACCTCTCTCCATCATATACTCAAATTCTTGTTTTGCGATTTTCAATTGAGCTGGATTTAACCGACGAGCTTTTGCACAAACGGGGGGGCCAACTGTAGGAATGAAATGCACAGTATCGTGCTTAGTTGTATTCTTAGGGGAAACGTTCAACTGAGTAATCTCCTTAAACTTACGCAAAAGATCCAAGTATTCGGAATTCCCGACAATGGGTTTTACCACTGGGACATTACTTAAAGTAGTTTTGCCTCTAGCTTTTAAATCAGTTAAAGGATCAACCAAACAGCGTTTTTTCAAATCAACCAGCAAACCAAAATGTTCCAAAAAGTCCGCACCGATAATAGGCTTAGTAACCTCAGCGACAATGAAAGGCCATTGACAATTACGTCTTAAACCTAAATCAAGTGTCAGTAACTTAGAACCAAAAGTTGTGATTTTAGATCCATTAGCTGCGTATAAAAAGAAATCAGTTTTCCCATTACTTTTAGTTACATACGCTTTAGGATAACAGGAAACATCACTACCAGTATCAACAAGAAAACCGGTATGGTTGTTTACATCATTAACAAAAAGCCTGCGACTTTCACCTCTTAAAACAGAAGACGTCGCTACTCCTGTGGGTGATTCGAGTTTCTTTTTAAATGCCCATGGAGGTATGCAACGTTTTGCCTTTTCTCGATACCTAAAAAGGTACCAGCACAACCAACTTTCCCGTTTCTTAGCACTAGCTCTAGATACCGATGTACTTCGTCTACGTTGTGGTTTTGGGGATGCATGTCTTGAACCCGACCTAACCAATCTCGAGAGTTCATCTAACTGTTGTTGCATCTTAAACAATTGCTCATCCCGACGACTAACGTGATCAGTACTCGAATTACCATCAGAAACGGAGTTTATACTGCCCTGTGAAAATTCAATGATTTTGTCAGCCATTTCCGCTAACTTGTTTAGGTTCTCTGAACTAACAGCTAGAACGGCTTGAACTTGCGGTGGTAAACGCCTCATCCAGATGTTTTTAAGAAAAGATTCGTCTACATGGTTTTCACTCAATTCTCGCATTTGTCTAAGCAATAAAGACGGGGATCTATCACCTAATTCCAAATCCTCAATTAGAGTTTTAACTTTCCGGTTTTGCGATACTTCAAACTGCTCTAGTAAACGGTTTTTTAGAGCCGCATATGGACACGGGGGTGGTTCGCACACTATATCCGTAGCATGTGAAAGAGTTTCAGGGTCCAATGAAGCAACTAGATGGTCGAATTTGGTTTGCTCAACCGTAATGCCAGCTAATCTAAAACTAGCTTCCAGCTGCGTAAAAAATAGCTTTACATTACGGGGCCAAAAACTAGGGACCTTAACAGTTACTTTTTCACAACAATTATTTGGACCTACAGCTCCTTCACTTTTAGTATCATTACCTTCAAGTGACATCTCTATCTGAGCTAGTGGGATAATGAGTGAGTGATCGTGAAGTTTATTCGCGCAAGAGGAGTGAGTGAAAATGTAAAGCGCACTGGCGCAAGAGCCAGATGTAGCTAAATTGACATCTCAAAGCGACAGTAAAAAAAATAAAAATTTTACCGGCCAAATTCCTGCCTCAGAGGTTCGAACCATAGATAGGGACGTTACCAATTCACAGGTGTCAGAGAGTTTCCGTCGGTTAGCATATCTTTACAGCTTGCTTCCTAGTTAAGTTCCTCAGCGTCCAATTAGCCTTTCCGGGAGTATTCGATATTGGTTCCTTGAACGGGTCACCAGCTTATGGGGGCTGTCTCCAGATCAGAAGGTGTAGGCTATATAAATAACTGCGAAAGACTAAAAAAACACAAGATACCAGGAACTAACAATTTATTTCAAACTTAGCAATAACTTTAAAACGCGACCTTCACAGGTCTGGAATCTGCGAAGCAAGTGTGGCGAGCAAAGGTTACTCCCTCCTTTTGTTCAAGTCAGCTTGTAGCTCCGCAGTCATAACTGACGTCAAAAGATGACGTAGGCAGCCGCCACAAAGCTACATGATTTTCATAACACTCTTTTCCTATGATCACAAAAAGCACATAAATGAAATAAATAACTTTAAAATTCTAATCGGCATGTTCTTTATAACAGTATTATTCACTATCATAGTATTATAGATTTTAAACAAATTCTTGTTTACATCGGTTGAAGAGCATTATTTAAAAACTTATGAAATAAATAAATAATATTAACGGCAAAATTCCAATGTTTGCTGGCTTAACTATGAGTATTGCGGATTTTAATAACAATATCTATGGACAACGAGCTAAATTACAAATTTTTTTAAACAAAATATATCATGAGCTTTCAGCTCGAGGAATATAAAATTTAGTCAGTACTTAAAATAATAAAAGCTAGAAAAAGAAATTTAGACAGCAACAAAAATAGAAAATTGGTCTTCTATATATTCTATATATTCAAGTATAAACCAAGAGTCCTCCGATTTCATATTAAATCTGTCTCAGAGTCTATAAAAATAAGAGAGTGATAACATCTTCTATTAAAATGTTTCCTTTATAAACTCAACCAATTTTACTTATGCTTTAAAATATCCTCTCGACTCATCTTGACATGATTCTTATATATCAAACTAACATACTTGCTCAGTTACCTTTTTAATCAATCTGCATAAACAAACTTTGGTAAATAAATGTATACTTTCTGTAAAAAGTAGAATTGATAAAAAGATAATAAAAGTAAGTTAAATAAAGAGTCAATTCCCCCAATAAAAATAAGAATGAGAAAGGGAAACCCAATGCTCTCAGAACAGTTTTAATCATAAGGTATAATTACTTTTGCAATTTAAATAAATAATATATAACTTGTTCGGTTTTAACTAACTTGTTACATGAAGGAAAAAAAACTGCTAAACATTACTACTACAAAAAGAAGTAATAAAGCATCTACACCTAATTTGAAGAAAATAACTATTTATCTAAATTCATATTCCCCATGCACAGAACTATCAAAACACTTATTAAAAAAAAAAAAAAACAGGTAAAAGTTTAAAATTTGACATCGATATCCAAAATACCCTTTGACTTTTAAATGTACGAATGTGATTAAAATAAAAAAGCTGAGAAAAAAAAGTTTAAAATTTTTATTGTCAATGAAATGATTAGGCACACTGTTAAAGAAAATTTAAACAACTTACTAAATATTATAATCAGGGCTATGAAATGTTGAGCATAAGTTTAGAAGTCTCACTGCCGCTATAAGGTGATAAACATTTTTTATTGACATTTTGGTCATTTTTAGTGTGATGTGTTCACTAGCCATCAAATATTTTGATATCTAGAATAAAAAATGACTATGAAATTTTGAGACGTTGGGCTATTCGCGATTTTTTCTTCACTTACCTCGGAGATTTTATATTGATTTGAATTTCATTAAATTACAATTTCTTTCCAACCAAATATGATAGGTAAATTAGAGGATGATAAAAGTGTGAAGTTAAGGGATTTAGAGATAATGATATATAAATGAAATAGTTTGAAAGGAAAGTAAGAGGAAAGATAGTGGATAACGACTTGCTAATAGAAATTTATAATTTGGTTTGAAGTTTTCTCAAATTAGCTTTGTGGATAGATTCGAATTGTGTTTGAAATTTTAAGATAAGAACCATCTGCTTATAGTGTGTTATTGAATAAAACGTGTAAATTGATAAGCTAAGAATATATTAATTGAATCAAAATTACAATTAATGAGTTTAATTGATATTCGAGAACAAGTGACTTTAATTATCCATCGTTGACTATTAATAAAGCATTTTGGCTTGTCTTTAAGTGTCTTTAATTGAAATGAATATTTATTGCTTGATATTTTCAACTGAGATATAGAGCAACAGCAATGTAAAGAAGGACAGATTTTACAACTTTAGAAATATATCAACTCATTCAAAAATTCGTTTCAAAGTATTCTCAATATATACCCTCAAAGTATTTTGAAAATATAGCACTTGTGTTAAACTAAGTATGAAATCAATGTATTAATATTTTTCAAAATATTGAATAACGATACCTTTATTAATTGTCTTCCTATTTTTTTTTCTCTAATGTTTATCGCGAGTCTTGAGACTGCTATACAGTATGTTTCACATTCAAGTTACTGAAATAGTGCATTCAGAATTATTTTTTTGAAATTGGCATCTGCTCAAAAACCCTAGAATCATTCATTGCTTAGAGACAGAAAATATTTAAGGAAAATCAATATGACAATCATTTTCGTATTTAAGAATGCAAGTTAAAAATGAAAATGTGTTATGATGTCCATTAAAATTGAAATTATAGCAAATACTTTTCGTATTATAATGTTCTTTTGAGATGCAAGATGAAATTCTTTATGATTATGTTACATAAAGTTACTTTTATAATGTATTGTGAGAAAAATATTCTAAATTCTCACAATTTCTATTTTTGTGATAAAACGTATTTTCATCTCTCTCTCGTGTAGTGATATATTTAAAAAATAAACTAATTTTAATTCTCTTCAAATCTCTTACAGTATCACTGCTAAAATCCGTTACCTAAATAAGTATTGTAAGAACTGTATATTTCTAAAAACTTGTTACATGTAATCCTATTCAAATTAGCGCGTTCAATGGAGAAACTCATTTAAGTTTAATTCGTTTATTCGCTTCATTTTTCATATACACATTCTTACAACTATTTACTTCATATATCTCTTTACTTTCTTTTATTTCGTATTAAGTAATTCAGTTATGCTCCCTGAGAAACAATTAAATGAAAAAAAAAGGTTTTGAAAAAAGAATTTAAGTATAGATAGTTATGAAAAAAATAATATTTTTACGAGAATATTTAAAAAAAATTTAATAATCTTTTTAAAACATTTTAATTCTATTTATTAGTATTGGCAATAATAATGGTATTTCATTGGTAATAATAATGATAATTAGTAATAATATTAATATTTCACCATTAATTGATATTTACTTTTTAAAATGAATGTGTCTTCAACCTCCAATTGGATTCATATACTCAAATCAAGAGCACTCTTTTTGAGCTTAAACATTTGCCCCAATAATTTACAAATGTATCAGTTTTCTATTTTAATTGAATCTATTCATTTGAAGAAATTGGAGAAAGAACTTTCTAACTATATTACAAATTTTTCAAACATATATGATGTTTTGCCAATATTTATTTAATTCTATAATACACGCACACAACTCATATTTAATATTAAGAGAATTCATAAATTGTTTTTACTCTTACCAAAAGTATTGAACCAGAAATACTAACTCTTCTACCGAAAGATTATGCAAATATTCAATCGAATACGTAAGCAGACAAGTACGTGTCGGCTAAGCTATGACTGTGGAGGAGATATAAGTGCATGAAAAGTTGTCAGCGATTTGTATGCTCGTATTCCTCCACGACGTTCACCATGTTATTCGCAAAAGTTAGGTAAATTTTATAAGGCATTGATTGAAATAAGTAGCGATGAACGTACGGATGACGGAATGAAATGGAGAATTGTCCGTAGATTGGAGGCAGGTCAAGTATATGCACAGGAGTCAATATATGATATTTCAAAGTAAAGCCTAGTGTTTGTTTGCAATTCGTGAAACAGTCTCAGGGTACTCAATCTATCTAAGAAATATATGGACATAGTCGACAAAGACCTACAACCATGAATGAGGATCGTTATTTGGCACTTTCAGCTCCACAACACGGAACTTTTGAAGTTTCACAGCTCTCACATGAGCTATACGCTGCATAACACGAGTTTTGAGTGTCAAAGTTGCCCTAAGGCTTCATGAGAGAGAGCTTATGCCTGAAAAATAGAGTTGTTGGCGACCCTCTCATTGCTGCACACAAGAGTGTTTATCAGGGTGCAGACATCATGTGCATTAACCTAGACTTCATTGGGGCACCATGCGTTTAACGGATGAGTCGAGATTTAGAATGGACACTGATTCTCGGCGTACCTTCATCTGGAGAGAGCCTGGTATATATTATCCCTCTCTCTTCAGAGAAAAGTATCATAACCGTGGTAGAGGTGTAATGATTTGAGCAAGCATCGCACTAGACTGAAGCATTCTCACCTCTCATGTATTCAACAAAGGCTCTTAGGCTGCTATAATGTAAAGAGAGGAAATCTTAGAGTCCTATGTTCGAATTTTCAGGGGCACATTCTGATCCTCTGTTTTTGTTAATGATGGACAAGGCTAGTCCACATAAGGTTCAGCTGGTTCGTGATTACTTGTAAATGGAGGATAATCGCCGCATGGATTGACCAGACAAATCTCCTGATCTGAACTCTGCATGGAATGTTTGTGACGTTCTAGGAAGAGCAGTTGCATCTCACCACCCCCTTCCGAGAAACATCCTTAAACTGAAAACAGCACTAACTAAACCCTTTGCTACAGGAGTGAAATGGAGTTTTACAGAAACACCTTTAACTGTCTCCTGAACAAATTGTCTGGATGTGAGAGGGAGCCTATGGGGTATGACTCCTTCTCACACCCAGACAATTTGTTCAGGTAAATATTAGACTAAGTATTACTACCCCATATTAGACTAAGTTTCAGTTCGATATCACAAAGTGGATTTTGGAAATTCCTGCTTTATGAGTTTTACTGCTAATCACGCGTACATAAAATAACTTTTGAATGTTACATGTCTTTTTTCTATTACAAATGTATATTTAAACTAAATTTCATTAAAATTTGACCATGAGTTTTTTTCTTTAGAAATTCTACGTAATATGAAAATTCACTTAATTTTGCATACGAGGGTAGGGTAGATCTCAGAACGTAACATTTAGAGACTTTGTGTTGATAATAATGATCTTTAATCAGAGGTTCAATACTACTTTGAACAAGAACTAACTTCATTTTAGTTATGTGTTCTCATATGTTACAAATAGATTTTTTCTTCAAATATTAACATTACAAGAACTATCTTTTTTTATCTCTGTGGTCCAGCTTGTTGTAAACATGTTCTATCCTTTAATTATTTAATTTTTTTGCCTCTTTTTTTTCTTCAATTATTAGAATGAGAAAAGGAATTTAAAAACTATTTACCAATCATAGAAACATGATATGTGAAATGCATTTCGTCGAAACTCTTCCCACTTCAAGGCTGTAAACATATTTATAGTAAACATTTGATTAATCATTTTTAATAAATTTTGTCATCATTTTAAAATGTAGATATAGCCAAAATTGTTAATTCAGAGATATAAACATCAAAACGGCGTTCTTCTAAAATCAAAAGATTAGAGAATCTATCCAGAGTTGAATATTTTCAAAAAGTATTGGATCATTTTATTTTATTTCATTTATTTTTATTTATTTACATTCATTTCATTATTTATTTCTTATTTACATCTGCTATCTTGTACTTTCTAGAATTATGTAATCTCGACCAGATAGTCAATTTTACATACAAAATTATATATATTAATTAAATCAATAACATTACACCAGATGGCAAAAATAATAAAGAGTGATCATTAGTATTTAACAGATAACTCAAGTTTACTGCCTCCATTTTTTGAATATGAAATATTATGTGTAATTACATAACAAAGTACAGATAATAATTTTATTTCTTATTTGCATCTGCTATGAAAAATACTAAATCAAACATGCAAACAAGAATTCTTAGCCTAATTTAAACTTTCAAAAGAGCAACGATGAATTAAAATCAAATGAAGTACTTTTACGTATACACATTAGTTTCTTTCTTCTTATCAATCAGAATCAACACAGTACAGTTAAAATTTCCTACGTACATTTTAGTTAAATTTTTCTTTTGGAGAGGGATATTTTTAGCTACTAAAATTATTATAATTGAATAACTGTCTGATTGGTATACATAAATAAATATTTTCATATTTCAATTTATACTTATTAAAATTTTTCTATAACATGTGTTTTAGGAAAAATAATTACATAGTAACTGTACAGTGAGTTATCAGTACACTTCTAAAGTACTATTTTAAAGTTATTGTTAGTTATTACACTTCATTCTTCTAATTATTCATTATTTACTAAATTATTAGATAGTTAATTTATTACCCAACGATATTGTTACCTAACTCCTGCGTCATCCTACCTTAGGGTGCATTTTGAGCACAGTGATAGGCGAGAAGCTGAAGCTGTAGACAGAGATTGCCGATAAATATATATAAAACCTTTTCTATTTTTCTACATATTTTATAAATACATTTGTTGAGTTTTATGGAACATTTTTTCTCACACTACGAATAATCTGCCATAGATAAACTGAATAATTAAATGTACATTAACATTTGCATTGTTAATTACTTAAATTAATCGACTGTCCTTCCGTGGGCATTCTCGAAAATTGTCTGGGTTAATTATGTGAATAGAAAAATTTGAATATTTTAGGCATTCTTTTGGGAGTGAATGAAAATAATTAAGATTTCAGGCTATTCTGAACGCTCAGTATATTACGTAATGTTGGATGCTTGTAATTTTAATGTACTCATTGAATTTCTTTCATGCACCTTTTAAGAAATCCATTATATAGATTGATAAAGAACAATACATAATTTTGAATTTTTTCAAAATTGATAAAAAAATTAATTAGTGATGATTACTTTAACAAATTTTAGTGCAATGCAACAATCACGATGATAATTATTTCAATTATTTAAAATATTATAATAATCTTGAAAAATTTTAAATACGAAAAATATCACGAAATGAAGTATATAATTTTATTTAACATATATAATATATCCTGGTTATGAGAGAAGGAATATTTTATTTTGGCACTTAATGGAATATCATGAATTTTTGTTACGAAAAAAAAAATTGAAATTGTTTTTGGATATTTAATAATTTGTAATTTATATAATAGATAAAAAAAAAAAAAGATTTTTACAAGCTCTGAAAATCATCATCAGCGTCAATTCTCGTCTCACCAAACTGATAAATGAGGCCATAACAGCTACACATTATTTAGTTTGATCTAATGTTGCTTCTCGAGCACTTCTTTAAATTTCTCTCTTCTATAGTCATATAGTCATTGGTCTTCCTATCTTTCGCATTCTACTTGGTACCCGTGTCGACGTAGGGCCGCGGTAGCCTATTGGTCAAGGTCGTGGACTCGCGACCGGCGGTTTTCGTTCAGTCGCGGGTTCGATCCCTGCCGCCTAAGACCCGCCGAGTAGCCGGGGCTGATGCACGTTAAATCTGTTCGGGGCCCAATGTCCTCCCGTTGGCGTGGTGTGGATGTCAGGAGAGGGGGGGTGCCAGCTCAGGTGTCGTCCTCGTCACTTGACCGTGGTTCAAAATTACGAGGTCCGTCGCCAATAGCCCTCGTGTTGCTTCTAGTGCGACGTTAATAAAAACTAAACTAAACCCGTGTCAACGTAACTCTTGTATTATCATTTTATGGCATTCTAATACATTTTTGTTTAATCCATATCCAGTGTCTTTTTTTTTAATTTTGACGAAATGGATTTTGGTAGATGTCTTATAATAATATTCAGCACTCGATATTTTTTCTGACCAGTATATTTTATGATACTTTTTGGGAAAAATTGTTTGAAAGGAATTTAATTTTTACTCTTGTCATTTAGTGAGTTTCCAGGTCTAGAAGAAGGATTGTTAATACTGTGGAATTGAATACATGTAATTTGAGTTAAAACTTTTATCTGAGGCTTTCCAGAACTGAATGTATTTTTCTGAATGGAAAGAACTTAAGGTATTCGACAACATTAAAAACTCGAATTTCGGAGAAAATACCGAATTTTTTTTTATTCATCCATTAAAATATTTGAAATCTCCTTTTTCTAAAGCTACTTTCCATTTGTAACTACGGTACATAGAAATCAAGTTATAAGTATTTTAATATCAGACATTTCTTTGTTTTCTAAACAAGTTATAATTTTAAATCCCTTTTCTGAAGAATACAATTTTCAGTATGTTTACAATTTTTGAAAGGTAATAACTCGAATGGGTTTTCTATATATTGATGGAATTTGATAGAAATGTTTTTCATGTTATTCTTAAGATCTTAAACTAGGATTTTTGTAATGTATGTATATAAGTGGATTTGTTCACATTTTAATGCATAAGAGTGGAGGAATTTTTTTAAAAAAAGACGCATGTTGTTACTTCGACTCTTAATAACTCTGCAAATAATGTGAATTATTAAAAATTCCTAGTTCAGGCGCTATATTGGTATCATATCAATAGCTATGCAGAATAACAAATATATAAAAAGATTTTTCATGAAAGGAAAATATTTTGAAAATTGACTATTTTTTTCTTATTTTAAGCTAAAAAGTTGCATATTAAAATTTTTTCATTGTAATAAAACTTTTTAAATTATTTTTATGTAGATTCTAATTCAGATGATACTAAACATCAAAAAAATTACTCATTTATTCGTTTTTTCAAAATCATGGTTCCGAACGTAGTCGCATACCTCAATACATTGTATTTCTCTAAATTTTATCTATTCATTTTCACTTTATCTATAATAACTCCAAGGCATGGAAAGTAGTTGTATCTTTTCGATTGTGTTTTAATTTATTAGAAGTTAATCATTACTTTAATTAATTATTTTCATTACTTTTTTACTCTAATCATTACTTTAATTACTTACATTTCATTTATTTTCATTTGAACCAATAATTTTTATTTTGGTTTCTTTTATTTTCAAACCCACTAGTTTGGCAACATCCTCCACTCTCCCTGTTTTTCCTTTTCATGTCAGAAAAATTTGAAGAAAATAAAATAGTTTCATCAACGCATTCCTGGTCTTTTCCACTGTGGCATTGAAATGGTAGCGTATTCCTCATTTTCTGTACTTTAAAGTTTGTCTTATTATCCAGTCAATTACAATTATTAAACATATTTCAAACAAGATGCATCCGTGCTTCAAATTTTTAAAATCAAATGATTCTCATGGTGTACCATTTACTACAATATATATTTATAATATTAATTAATTTTTCAGGGAAGCCATAGAAGCTTATGATTTTCCGCAGGCAGTCTCTGATTATGCTATCAAATGCTTTCTCGAAATTTATAAAATTCATGTATAAAGCCACACTTAGTTCCATACATTGCTCAAGAATGTTCCTTAGAGCAAAAATGTAAATTTGTGTACTTTTTCTACCCTAATAACAATTCCACAAAGAGTTTTGGTGTAATAAACAGTAGGTGGATTCCTCTATAGTTATAACATTTAGATAGATCTCTGTTTTTAAGGATTTTTTAATCAATGATTATTTCTGTATTCCTATGCATCGAGATTTGCTGCTGTAGCCCCAAAAGATTAAGCACTTTGTGCAGTTTGGATACCAAAAGTTCAATATCAGCCCTTAGTATTGGAGCATTTATGGTGTTGTGTCCACATGCTTTGCTTTTTTGTAGCCTTCAAAATTTCCTGAACACTACTTTCACCCATATTTGCATCTAATTTAAATTTCTTATTCTTAAAATAATACACATCGCTTATTTCTTTAGCAATCTAATTGGCAATTTACGATTATAACAACTATTCAATGCATGTCATTTTATATTTAGTTTATAACAAAAAAAAAGATTTTTATAGAAAATAAATCAAAGTATTTTTATTTATTTTTTTATAAAAGCATCTTTATCAAATTCTGATTTCGAATATCTTATTTCTCTTCCTCAATTACGTTTTTAACATCGTTATGATGTTTCAAAAAGTTTCAGTTCTTTCAAATTCTGTTTCTAACTTGACACTTGATACAGATTTCTCAAAAAAAATATTACCAATTAAATACTTAGAATAATGGTTTAGTTAAGTATTTTAAAATTATAATGCATATAATAATTCTCTCAAAGATAAATAAAAGAAATTATTAACATTTTTTTTTTTACAAAATAACAATAAAAGTGTTAAACAAATTAGCTTCTTTTTGAGAATCTCAATAAAGTATATAAAATTAATACTTATAATAAGAAACACATGTCAAAAAAAACCTGAAATCGAAAGTAAAAATCAAGCTTTCTATGATGTGTTTTTCCACTCATAAATTTTTTGAAATAGTGGTTTTGGTGATAATATAAAAGAAATATATCATGTAACTTCTTATGTAAAATTCAGATGATTCTTTGCATATTATTTTGAAAATTCAAATTATAAATTTTAAGACTTCTTCTCCTAAAAAAGGTTTCTGAAACTGAACACGTATTGAAGTATTTTTTGTTAAAATTTTATTGATAATTTTTTTCTTACATCTCGTTGCACATTTATTATATAATTTATCTTATTTCATATAAAAATGCATTTTACCCTTTGATAACTAGAACATAAATATGATTGTATATTGGATAATGCGTAATGAATATTTTTTTAAAAATACGAAGATAACATATTTATTTAATTAGATATTTATTTAAAATTCCCTTCAAAGCCACAAAATATCGTTATAAAAAGTACTATAGAAGCTTAAATAGCTTTTTTTATACGTTATTCCTCTTTCCGAGACTTTTCTCAATAGTCTTAAAGTTTGCTAAAAAGTTTGTAATAGAAACTTACTGGCTATTCAATCAATTTTTATCGTTGCATTTAGCTTGTATCTTTTTTATGACAGCATAATAATTTTGTAATATTTAAAACATTATATTAAATAAATAATATATTCAAGGTATTTTATCATTTTTTAAAGAGGAAAACACAGTTAATCTTACTTAAAATCGGCATTATACTGGCTTACATAAATAGTAAATAACACAATCTTTAACTTCAAAATAAAAGTGTAACATGCATTAATACATAAATATAAGATAATATTCAATTTATAATTGTTTCAAACATTTATATGCAAAAACCATTCCAATTTATGTATTTTAATTCTGTTCTGAAAATCTTAAAATCCTCTATTCTGCAATCGAACATATACAAATAAAAGATAACACTGAATATTGTTACAAAGACGTAAAATTCTTTTGTAATTAATGTATAGTAATAAATATACGAATTATATTTCTTCTTATAAAGCATTGTCAAAGAAAGTATTTGGTTTTGAGGGAATTTACTCAAACATGTGTGTGTATTTGAAAATTAATTCAAAATGTAATTAGAATATTTAATTCAAGTATATGGTGTTACAATATCAAAAAAACAATATGTAATTTTATATTCCTTTATATAATTCTTATATTTCTTTTTACCATCTCAGTAGAACTGATAAACTTTTCAACGTTTTTGTTTATATACTGTGCTCAAATGAATCCATTTCTATAAGAAAATCTGCCAAAAACATTTAAAAATGCTCTTTCCATCTATCTTATGATATTCATTTCTTTAGTTTCCAGATCCATAACAAGCGAAATTCATAATTACACTGGGATCAATATTAGCGTAGGAGACGGTTCAGGTTTGACTGCAATGCTCCTGTATTAGTATGAACTGCACGCAAAGTTCAGTATTCCCTGTTAATTTCTCTAGAAAGTTTCTGTATTGTATGCATTGCAGATACAAAATAATTTCGCATTAAGGTATCATTTGCGGTTTCTAGAATTTTGCTCGAAAACTTGTTTTCGATTCATTTTAATTGTCTCTAAATTTTACATTTCGTATTATCTCTAATAACTTTAGGATTTTAAGCACATTTTGAGTTAATTTACATTTTATATACATAAATTACTTTGAAAATAGATACGCAAAAGTTTTACTCGAAGATGGTTTCATTTTTATTTATTCAGCATTCGAATTCATATTAACAAATAGTTTGTAAATCAAGCTATTATTACAACGTTTGATATGAAAAGTTTATTGATTTTGTCTCTAAAATATACAATTGTCATTGAAATGAACATTTAGAGTTTTTATTAATATTTCGAAGCTATTTTCCGTTGTTTCGTATTACATGTATTTTGAGCAATTTTTTAAAGGAAACACATAAAATGAAGAAAAAGAGAAATTTTCATTTGTATCCATAAGGAATGAATCTTCTGTATAATACTATTAATTTCAAAAATACGATTTTAAATAAGAGTATTAGCATTTTAATAGCATTGAAAAAAATAC
>BMAW01003922.1:0-13435 GCA_019974015.1 Nephila pilipes
TCAATTTTGACCACCAGGCGTCACTAGTGGGACTGCAGTTCCTTACGCTTCATTCTGTCTTTCCCAACTCATTCTCCTCGCGTTTTAAAGATTTCTCTATAAAATAGCAATATCTTCCCTAAAATGGTATCGGAACGGCATTTCTTCATTATTTCATTTAATTTTAGCTGAGTTTAAACTTCCTTTTTAAACCACTCTACTGCCCAATGACTACAGTTTTCCAGAAGTCGTTACGCCTTCGAACTGAAGTTCCACTCCCTGATCATCTATCCGCCTATTGCTATACATGCTTCATAGCTTTCGACTATAGCATCCAAAGGCAATACGAGCTTTCACAACTTATACTCCAAGTTTGTTTCGGCAGTTCCTCACTCTGTCGAATACCCAGGCTTTTGTTGCCTTGATCCTCATTCTTGATAACAAATTCTTAATTATGAAAACTTCTTAAATTATGATCTTAATTTTATTTTAATTATGATGAGAGGGTAAATTAATAATCTTTAATCGGTACCTCGTAATTTTAGCCGTTACCGTTACCGTCCTCAGGAAATGTTATTAGACTAATCCTACTCAATGCACTGCTATATATTTTTGAGTTTCTTTTCACATTAGTTGAGTCATCTGTTGATTAACTTTGAAATTATCACTGAAACCACCAATTGATTGTGTCACCAGCAATGGCATACCTATAGATATTACATCCAAAACCTAGATTAGAGAATTAGATCAATCATATACAAGGGGTTCTTCCTCCGTTCTATTATTTTGATCCTTTGTTCTTACAAGTAGATTTTTTTTTGTTTTTTCTTTCAAACTGGGAATTCGTAGTATTATTTGTTTAATCAAAAATGATTATTTCGTTTTAGTTAAGATCGTAATATTTGGTATCAAAATGCTGAGTACCTAGTCGTAGTTCCGAGAAACAACCGGACTCAAGATATCAAATATTCATTCATACAAAACAAATAACGATTATCATTTATTGGGAGAGCATTTCTAAAGTTTTATATTTTAGCTTTATTTCAAATATACAATACACAAATCAGTTCTTTGAGAAATCTAAGCCTAGTGATCATGGTTTTAGATTCATGGACGGCGGTTTCCGTTCGGTCGCGAGTTCGATCCTTGTCCACTAAAGACCCTCCGTGTAGCCGGGGCTGATGCCCGTTTAATCTGTCGGGGCCCAAAGTCCTCCCGTTGGAGTGGTGTGGAAATTAGGAGAGGGGAGTGTCAGCTCAGTTTTTGTCCTCGTGACTTGATCGCGGTTCAAAATTACGAGGTCCGTAGTCAATAGCCTTCGTGATGCTTCTAGTGCGACGTTAATAAGAAATTGAAAAATCTAACGTGTTTCAAAAGTCAATGCTGTTTCCAGAATCTCATACATTTCTGTAATAAACCTAAGCGATTCTGAATTCCACTAATAATAATTCTTCTAGAAATGGAATTCTGAATTCCACTAGAAATAAGCGATTTTAAAATCATTTAGTGTAAAAATAGCAAACATCTACATATTTTTGATACATCTGTGTGGAAAACCAACATTATAATCAATGTGACGAAGTTTGCGAATAAATGAATGTAAAGTTATACAGCAGTTCTTTCGTTAATATTGTAAAAATCTCGTTGCAGAACTTGTTTTCTGAACACTTATAACAAGCATCAACTTCAAGATCCAAAATAATTCCCTTAAATCAGTTCCTCAGTTGCAATAAGAATGTAATTGAAAAGTGCTTGGAGAACAAGGACAGGTAACCACTTTTACATTGTATTTAAAACCTTTGATATATTTTCTCGTAGTTTTCAGAAAATGACTTCATGTTACTATAATAAATTATTTGGAGATATGTGAAATTTCTTGCACTTTGAAATTTTAATTGAAATTTCTTGCACAATTGATCTCTGATAGACTTTAGATAGTCTTCTAAAATATATTTTACGAGTGCTATGATATCTACAGGAAAATTATTTCAGTATGAGTTGATTTTGTAAGAATTTTTGTAATATAGTCACCACTTTGAATTTATGAAGAACTACGACGATTTTTGAGTCAATTCTTGTTTTTATAAATGCTGAAATAAATTAGGTTTTTTTTAAAAAAAAAATATTTGACTCAACATACACACAAGATGGAAAACAAGTGACAGCAGTTTAGGAGAATTAAAGTTAAGCACAAATAAATTACGAAATGCAAACACACGGCTGGGAAATTAGCTTACTGCATCATAGTCGGAAATAACTTCATTGAGAAATCTTAGACACTCGAGGCCTTGATTGTTAACAGAATCCTCCGTGTAGAAATCGGAGAAATTGGGCATGGCGGCAAACAGTACTCCTACCGCCTCGTAACTCTTACTGTACAATTCCTGAAATAAATGAAACATTTAGGAATCAGTGCGCAATATAATTAAAGATTAATTGAATACATTAGAATTCTACTTTAACAAATTCTTAAGGAAATCAACCAACAAAAAGCGTAAATGATTTAGATCAGTGACGTAACGATGGAAGTGGATAGGTGGGTTGTAATCCACCAAGCGGATTGGTGTACACTGAAATTTTAAAACAAACTTTTTTTTTATATTTTTTGCAGAAAAAAATTAATGATCGATATCCCGTATTCCACATGAATATTCTTCTCAAGTTGAAAATAAACGCTGAGATTTGAAATTCATTTTGATATATGAGGTTGATGTGGAAATCTCACCTCATCCTTCTTGCTCTGTCCTAGAAAGTGTTTGGCGACGTGGGGTGGCAGGATGTTGTAGACGAGGGCCTCGTTCTTGAGCCGCATGTCCGCCACCATCTCCCGCTGCTCCTCCACCTCCTTCTGCCACAGGAACAGGCGGCGAGAAGTCACCTCCAGCTGCACAGGAATTACACAAATCGAAGCTTTATTTAAAGCATAATATACTCTACATATTATTCACTAGCATATATTGTATAGAAATCGGCGTTATTTGCGTACAAGAGGAAGCCTTTAATTACTTAAACTAATGGAATACAAAGGGTATGTTAAACAAATTCGTACAACTCCTGCCTTATACGGTATTTTAACCGGATATCACAAAAGTTCCCATACTAAAACGATTCGTACATTTATTATACAAAAAAAAAAAAAAAAAAAAAAAAAAAAAAAAAAAAAAAAAAAAAAAACACCCGAATCAATCTTATGTAAATGGTGAAAAGTACTTCTCACGTAATGTAGAAAAAACATTTAAAATCATTTATAGCTTGGAGATTATTTTCATAAACATAGTTTTTTACATCCTCCAACAGAAAAAAAAGTTAGGGAATACTCAAATCAGGGGAACGAGATTCTTGGTTAAAAAAATACGGTGTAGTATGCTGTACGAGTAACGAAATCATGGACAACATGCTTCAAGGTTTCTTTTAGGCGATCAACTCATCTCAAGAAATCTTTGATCACCTAATTCCCCTGATTTGATCCTTCCCTGACTTTTTCCCTGGGAGATATCTACAAAAAAAATTTATGAAAATAATCCCCAAACAATAGGTGATTTGAAAACTGCTAAATTTACTCAATGGGTACGAAATCACTTTCTGCATCTCGAAACTCGTTTCATAAAATATGCTCAAACGTATTCAGCTTTGCCTCCTAGAAAGGAACGGACATTTGGAACATTTGTCGTAAATGCAAGTTCAAAATGTTTTTTCTACATCATGTAAGAAGTGCTTTTCAGAATTGGCATAAAAATCGTTGCTTTGAAGTTCGTCGTAGTGGTATTATAAATTCACGAATCGTCTGTACGGTAGCTTTAAGGACACTAGTTATAATACAGTCTCGGTTCGTAACCCATTAGTTAACTGTTCCACATATTTAATTTATTATGATATTGCTGATTTAAAGCGTCAATAAACCGGTTAAAGATTTTTAGCCGATCATTATTACGTCATTATGTCTCTTCATCGCAACGATGGCATTTTGTTACAATTTACATTTTCAAATAGGAATATTGATATTGAAATTTCACAGATTAGTACGATTTTGTCAATGTTTCTATATATATATAATATACGCGTTTCTGGAAAGTGCCTCGTTTACTTAAACCTTATTCGCTAACGATGATCACAAGTCACATTGGATTGGATGAAACGAACGTCTTTTGGCACCTTGCTCTGGTATCCCACAATTCCACTGTTTACTTTTAAGCAACTGAACTATGTTTTTCCAAAATGGCGCTAATTGCAAGAGTACAGAAGCTTATTCAATGAAAGTCTCACAATTTAGTTTTTAATTATAAATATTAGTTATTCCATTATTTTTAAATTTAGCTACATTTCGAATTCAATTTTAAATCTGCATCGCAGTAGAACAACACGAAGGCTACTGGGGGATAAAACTATAGTTTTAGTGACAAGAATGGAACTTGAACTGGTACCTCTCTCGCCTGACCTCCATGCCATACAAGAAGATGAAAAACAGACTTGAAGTACTTTGATAAAGATAGTATTTAACTAGAAATATACAACAAAATCTTTCAAAAAACTGTTCTCATTTCTCCAACTGGAAACTAGCTTAAATTTAGATGGATGTTTAGTGGAAAAAAGAACTGTTCCATTCCGTAAAATTTATTTTCGGGGACAAAAAAACCTACCACTATAAAACTTTGAAAATACTATTCTTCCCATTAAAGCAGAAAAAAAAATATTAAAAATTTAAGAAAAGATTTGAAAAAGACATTTCAATAAAGCTTTCATTTTAAGACAAATAAATCAACAAAAATGAAATATTATGTAAATCAGAAATTATAAAGTGGTGTATTTTCAGGAACTACAAGAAGTCCGATTAAACTGAAAAAGACAAGCTGCTCATTCTTCAACGGGCGGATCGTTTGGACTTTACTGCGGGCCTGTTTACATACAGTGGCAGATCCAGGGGGTGGGCACGGACCTTTCCTGTTATAATTTCACACACAGACAAAATATCTTACCTAAACAGGAAATCCCAATCAAATGTAGAAGTATTTTTTTATTTTGTTATTTTATTTCAACTTTGTTGCTTTCAGAAAAGGGATCGGTTTAAGTAAGTTTTAATTATCAATTTGAATTTGATTCCAAACTTAATATTTAGTTTATTTTTAAAGGAATTCAGATTAAGCTGAAAGACAGGGGGGGGCGCTTATTATATTTATTTTTGAAGCTCTAAGTAATCATAAATAATTAAAAAATAAACAAACACAGTTAAATCCTATGAAAGTAACAACTCACACTACTGTGCCTCCATTACCGATTTTTTTCTGGATTCGGCCACTGTTTTCATACACAAGCGCGCGCACGCACAAGAGCGATATTTGGTTAATTTGTTAATTTTTTCCAACATGAATTTGGATATACATAACCCATTGATTTTTGTGCATACTTTCCAAAACTTTAAAGCAAAATTTTAAAAATTTCATTTTTGGTCGATATAACTACATTGTCTTTAAAGCACACAATCGAAAACAAAAACACTCATGAAAATGCTACATGGAATGACTTCTTATGTTGTGCCCATAGCAACTTTTCTCAATATTAGAAACCTTCACTTCAAGCTCGGAACAATGTTGGAGTAAAATATAGGAGACACAACATTGCAAAACACATTAAAAATGAGATGCAATTGCCATTTGTGTTTATCAACGTAGCATGCTCAATGGAATATTAGCAGAAATTAGAACGACATTCTTAAATATATCCATCTCTCGTTTTGCATTATTCAAATTAGAGCTGTTTTTGGAATAAGAAAAAAATCAGATTTAATTTTTCGGCTTTGCATGACACCATTTATAAATTAAATGAGTATATATAATTATTCAGTATCTGCATATTTCCAAAATGTCTGGCCCCGCTGTTGTTGCAAATATGACAGAGGGCGCTGGTGTTATGTTAACGGAGGAAATGTTCGTCTGGCAAACAAGAACTGAGGAGGAAAGAGTTAATTAGCGTGAACTATGACGTATAAACTTCGTTTCTCAAACTTTGTAAAGAACAATTTGGGACTTGGAATTCTACCAGCCATTTTGATTTCGTAAATATTATAATCCTGAGGAGTTTCCGCTTTTCTCCTTGAACAAGATTATTTTAATTATTTAAATGCAATAAAATTCCTCCCGAAAGAATAAAAAAAGTAATGAAGGTTCCTGTGAAATTACACTTTTCCCTCGGTTTTCAAAAATATTTTTACGTCCATGTTAATTATTCGCTTGTGAGTTTCCCGCTATTTCGAAAATGTTTTTAAACATTTTCGAAAATCGGAGAGAAAACATAATTTCGCAGAAACCTTCATTATTTTTTGGCTCTTTCGGATATACTTTACAACAAGCAAACAGATAAAATAATTTGTTTTGAGGAAAAAAGTAAAATTCCATAGGATTACTATTATATTCACGAAATTAAAATGGCTGACATATGATAGCCTCAATGAATGAATATTGTTTTAATTCTTTCATAGCCCTCAGTATTGTCTACAAAATGCAAAGAGATTTCCAAGCAACGACAAATAATTATTTTGGAAAAGAAAATTGAAATTTTAAACAATTTGAAATATTCGGAAAAAAAAAAGAAGTATTAAAGTGTCTTTAAAAATTATTGAAACAATTTCCTTTTTTTTCAAGTAATCGTTATATAATTTAACTCGGTTACAATGAATATATCCTCGACTTATCTTTATTTGTTTCAGAACGATTTACGCGGTTTCAGTTTGCACCATTTTTCGAGGAACGTGTTTGCCACGTAAATCAAAAGATGGGAGTATTTTCAGAGGAAAAAAACAAACAAACGGATTAATACTCACCTGTCGGTTGATAAGAATGAGACATACGGCGACAACCACTACGATCACAGTTAATGTAATGGAGTGACTCATGTCATGGTCGCTGAAAGCATAAAGAGTACGTGTGTGAATACATATATAACATAACACAACTCTACAACAACTATTCTGTTAATCTGTTGATGAATAATTAAAATTATTTCACTTCAGACATTGTATATCACTAATCAAAATTGAATTCCGCAGTACTAGATTCTAAAAGTTGGAAATTAAATATTCTTGCTTATATGTTAACATGTTATATACATATAGGGTGGGACAAAAGTTACTTTAACAATTTGAGAGGGGAATAACTTTTGTAGAGATTCAAGGGATGAAGTCCGGTCAATGTTACTAGCCTAAGAGATATTGTTTTCCACACCTAGTGAAAAAACAATTTACAAAAAGTGCATACTATATGCATAAGTAAATAAACTCTATTATAAGACATTAAAAATTATATTAATTTAAAACTGTTAAATGACTATCGGCCCATCCTCTATAAAGATGGATAAAATTAAACATACAATTCTAAACAAAAGTCATTAATTTTTTATGTACGTATAGAATTGAAATACAATCGTATGAAGAAATGGATACACCTTAAAAGTCAAAATTTTAGGACTGTATGTTTAATTTTTCAAAAAATTATTTTGCGTAAATATTTTAATTTTATTTTTCAGTCATTTGTATTTTTCACTCATAGTAATACACATTTACGACGCAAATAGGGCTAAATTTATCTAATAGTTTTAAGAAAATAAATTTAATGTTTGCGATGTTGATATTTTTCTCAAATAATATGGAAAAATAAATGAATATATCGATGTCACCTTCAAATTATTTTCGACATCAACAGTTTTAAAATGCTATTTAATGTCTTAAAATTTTCATGAATAAAATAAAATTTGTTTTTATTTGTAAATGTCATTTTTTAAAATTTTTATTTCAATATTTTATCTAACGTTTCATCAAATATGTAAGATTAATAATCATTTCCAACAAAGCTATATTTTCCTCCTAAGCCTAATGCATAGCAAATATTTCGAAATACATTTCATCTTCATCTAGAACAAAAAAAAAAAAAAAAACCGAAAAGCAAGCATTTAACATATTTAACTCAAGAAACTTCGAAAACTCCAATAAAAACACGTGGAATGCTGATTTCTTCATTTCTCTCATTACTCGAATTCTGTCAGAAATGTTCATAATTTCCTTGAGCTTCCAACAAAAAGAAATCGGCGTAATTCTGTTAAGCTGCATGTCTTCTAATGAAATTATCTCGACGATGATAAAGTGAATAATTATTCTAGCATGCGAATATTTTCCTTTTGTTTTTATTTGGAGAGGCAGCTGGGTTTCCTAACTTTTTTTGAGTGCGATTTTTTTTATTGTAGTTTGTACCGCTTTCTTTTCTGTTCCAAAAAATAGTCAGTAAGCGAATAAGTTGTTTTTTGCAAGCCTGGAAAAAAAAACTTTTGCACTTTTAATGTACTTTAAGATTGACAATTTGTTAGCGCTCGGCAAATGACGGTTAGAAATATGCGAAAAAAAATCCTGGCATTGTGATCGATTTAGTTGAATAATCGCACATGTATAACTTTTTTTTAATATTATTCAAAATGGAGTCCCTTACTGATAAAGTTGCCATTGATTGTAAAATTTCCCACGACCATATATTGTTGTTCTATAACTTATTAAACGTAATGAATGTTCTGAAAGAATTTAGTTATATAGTTACAATTAATTGAAATAACACATTTAAATGTTAACGGGTATACATACGTGCATTCAATAAATGCTTTGTAAAAATTAGCACTTTTTAACAAGTAAATTAATATAATATTTGCCATAACTTTTTAAATATAGCCTTCATTCGTATTTAGAATATTAAAGAGAAAAAATGTGTCAAAAACGAAAGGAAATTAAACCACGATTTCTTCGGTGAACCCAATTAATATTAATTAATAATAAAGACATAAATTATGAAATGCTCTAAATTGATTTTTACTCCATATTTTTTATAAGTTAATTTTAGATACAATCAAAAGCTGAAAATTGACTTCAGTTTTAAAATATTACTTTGAATAGGTTTTTACCACATATATGCATATATTTCTAATTTTAGAGTTCTAAAGGCCTAATAACCTAATAATTGACTTCAATATTGAAATAAGTGTACACCGAGAAAGGGATCATTTCATCGTTTTTTATCCTAATAAATATCATCGAGTGAAATATTGAAGCTACATATTTATTATAGCTTTAAAATCCTCGGAGTGGAAAAGGTGTAAAATTAGGTTCGAAACTTAACAATAGAAAAAATTTTTGGTTTTCAGCTGATATAAAAAATTCTTTTCTGAAACTTTTGTTGCATTTTGATATAGTAAGTATCTGTGACAAAGTCTATTCTATGGACGATTGAAATGCGGCGGTATGTTCTGCGTAGAATTTTTAGAACAATCATCGGGAGCGATTACCACGTCACCTTAAGAATCGAATTCGAGTTACAAAAGCATTAGCATGCTACGGATGGCAAAGCATCTGCCAATTCTATTGAGCGACTAAATGAGCCACTTGTTGCACGTGTGCATGCATGATGATAGGGATTCTCTCGTAAGAAAAATATCGCTGCTACTTTTGTAAGACTAGATACAGATTGAGTTAGAAATAATTGAGTAAATAAGCCCATTGTTTGGAATTTTCAATTTCGAAGAACATAACTAGCTCCATCGTTTTTAATTCCTGGACTAGAACGCTATAACTGCCGTGTCCCTATCTACCAACTAAGCCATAAGTATGCCAAATGAGCGATGAATGCGCCAAGTAGCGTCTGAAGAAGATAGAAATGCTTTCCTATATAACTTTTTTTTTTAAATTTCTTGTAATATAAGAAATAGGAAAATAATTGAGAGAAAAATGAGACTCTAAATTTCAAGAAAACTGGAAGGAGCTCTCGACGAATACAGACGAATTCCATAATGTGTAAGAAGAACAGTGTAAAAGGGATTATAGCCTTTGCTGCTCCATATCCCACAAAATTCAAATCAATCAAACAATGTAAAATTTCTGTAAACTATTACTCCAAATATATTTTTTAATTCTTATTAACTCGTTTGATTATTAATATTTTCCTCATAGTCAACCTTATATTTGCTATCTAATTTTAAGAGAATTAGAAAAATTATAAGAAATATAATTAGAGGAAAAAGAATCTGAATTCTTCCATACAGAAGAGCCAACTTTCTATGTTAACAAATTAACATTAATAGACAAGTAAATTAATTAATTAGCATAAGAACTATTTTGTTTTGGATTCTTTTGTTAACAAATTAACATTAATAGTAGCATCGATTCTATTTCGTGTCGTGTACTATACAGGGAAAAAAATGCTGCAATTATTAAATTTCCAGTTCTTGTATATTAACCAGTAAATTATTCACCGCGCAGGTGCCACGAAATTACCTGGCACCGTAGGTGCGGTCATCGTAATAATCCAAGGAATCCTGCAGGAGGTTCAGATTGATGAATCCCTGGATGACAGCAATAACAAGCGTCAAGAAGAATTTGATCAGGTGAGACAGGTGGGTGAGCACGGTCAATCCGATCAGTTCCAGGACAGCGAAGTACGTCAAATACTGGGGAAAGTTGTGAGTCAGTCGAGCCGGAGGAAAGGGCCGGACGGTGGTAAAGTTGGTTCCGTTGCCGCCGACCACTCCGAAAGACACAGTGTTGGGCCATGTCCATGTGTTCTCGTAGTCCTGAAAAGTAGGGGGGGGGGGAATCAGACAATTGATCTCACTTGAAGTAAAACAATCAATAATTAAAAAAAATAGACCTTACAGAAGATTTTGCCTTTTTTAAAAAAAATAAATTCTCTCTCTCTCTCCCTTACTATTTCTCACGGATTCCAAGTCGTAAAAGTAAAGCTTGCTTTTTCGATGTGTTCTTAAAATTCTACCCTTAGCTATTTCCATCTTTTTTTGCTGGTCAATGAAAATTCAACGCTCCGTCGCAGTGTAATCCAACGTGTCGGAGCTCTGGAAAAATCTTAATTTTACATCGGTGGACCCTCACACACTGATTTCCAGACATTTGCGTTTTGATCTCGCTAAAGTTTTGAATTCAAATTAATTTTGGAACTTTAGCAAATTAGTGATATAAATAGTGCTAATTATAATGAAAGGGTTACATTTTAGTTTTAAAATTAGGAACTTCGTAATTTTACGCCAATGTCCCAAGCAGGATGGACTAAAATAGTATTCTACAACAGATATGTAGCCCAAACCTCAATTTCGTGTTTTTATATTTTGAAAATAGGAGTGCAGAGCCTTCCTGACTTACGAGCGAATTCCGCGCAAAATTACAGATTATAAGTCAGATTTATATTTTCCAACCCAATTTTTCTTCATTCAAGCGGGTAGTAAAAATTGTACATTAAAATCATTCTGTTTACGTATAATTATTGTAAATAATGTGAAAAACAAATAATATATTCTCTTTTGTATGTACAGTAAATAAAAATTCAATCTAAAATTGCTAAATTTCTTGTGGTCGCATGTTAGTCGTAAGTCGCATAAACCTTAATTCGAGGTGAAGATGCATTGACGAACAACTTAATTTTTTCCCATCTTTTATGAAAATAAGAATAATGTTTTAAATACAATGTTTTTTTTATATTTAATTAATTCTTTATAATTAATAAAATAGTAATCATCGTTCAGTTAAAATCATCTTCCGAATGAAAAAAAATTTTCACACAAGAAATTTCTTACGTTTTTCTCCAATTCTGAAAAATACAGAATAATATTGTCATTCTATTTTTATATTTATTAACTCTAAAACGGGGATAAAAAGGGATAGTGATTGTTTATTAACGGAGAAGCAACACAAGGGCTGTTGGTGAAGGATCTCGCAGTTTTGAACCTCTGTCAAGAGACGAGGATGTCACCATGAGCTGACACCTCCCCTCTCCAAACTTCTACACAATACCAACGGGAGGACTTGGGATCTCGCCCATGTTTAATGTGCAACATCCTGCTATACTGCGAATCTTTAATGGCATCAGAATCCAGGGCTGAAAATTCTATAGCGCCGCGATGTACAGTGAAATTCTCATGAGTTTTAAAAGAATACTTTTGAGAAACTGATTCTACTAAAAATTCTTGTCGGGTAGGTTATAAGGAAACTAACAATAGTAGAAAAATACATTAATAGCATCTGACAAAATAGTTAAATGAACATTCTTAGTTTAAAATCAGTGGTGGAAATGTACTAATATAAAAATTGCTGATCAAAAAGTAAATTTTTACAAACAAATCGTAGCGATTTAAAATTATATTACATTTTTTAAAATTTTTTTTTTAAAAAGTTACTTTAATAATAATAATAAATAAGATATAAACTAAGGACTCATATATGAGAGGAGAATGGATATCTTGAGTTAAAAAAAATGTGAAAATGAAAATAACTAACAAAACGAAAAGGAAAATATATTTTTCTTACTCCAAAAAAAAGTTCTAATTTTTCACAAAACTATTTGTAATTGTTTGAAAAAGTATAAAAGATACCGATGTTTTTTCCTTTTTTTTCTTCTTCAAAGGGTTAAATGTCGGGGAAAAGAGAGATTACTCAAGTGTTTTTGTATTCTTTAAAAGATATAAAAGAGTACCTGATTATTTAAGTCGAGATTTTTTACATTATTTATAAAAAATGTCAAAAAATACGAAAAAAAAAAAAAAAATCTTTAAATTAGTTTAAGAGGAAAGATTTTTTTTAAAAAAAGAACATTTACATCTCTTTACGCGTTTGAAAAGAATTCTGATATTCTTTTTTTCGAAACTAATTCTATTTGCAAATCCCATTAGAGATTTCACTTTTCAGCTTACATATTTCAGTTCTTTTTCATGATAAGTTCAAAAATTTTTTCGATTGTATTTGTAATTTAAAGGTGCAGTTTTTATTCTAGATAAGTGAAAAATAATAAACACAGAAATCGGTATTAAACGATTTTTTCCAAGTTATTTACTTACTTTAACAATTACAAAAACTATAAAAAAAATATGTTACAATTCTAATTATTTTTATTTTACTTTCTAAAGTTAACATTTTATAGCATGAATTATATATTTTTATCTTACACTTTTAAAACACATCTTATTTTATCTTTCTAGTTAAATAAGAGATAAACAATCTTAATTAAAAATAATTCCTGTAAAAAATTGTTATTAAAATGTAGCCAATGTGAAGATGTAACAAAATGTAATAAAAATATATCAGATGCATCAGATATATTGTGAATGCGAAATAATTGTTTGTGGTGAAGATCAGATTAAAAAAAAATGTATTCTCTAATTGATATGATAAAAATTAAAAATTATTGCTTTTGAGATAAATGCTGCAGCTGAAAAAAAATTTCATCCTTTTTTTTAAAAATTGTACAAACTTGTTACTATTTGAGGAAATGGCGTCAGCAAAAATGTGCGGGCATAAAATAAAGGTTACATGGTGTTAAGTTCAAAAGATTGAGATTAAAGTACACTATGAATATAATACTTGCATTTTGTTTACATTTTGTATATTTAATTTTTATATTAATATTTAATTTTTATATTAATATTTAAT
>BMAW01003927.1:0-13573 GCA_019974015.1 Nephila pilipes
TTTTGATTTAAAGACCAGGCTAACCTCGATCGTTCTCGTTGAGATCTAAAAGAGAACCGGATCGTCCAAGATTTTAAGAGTTACTATTCTGTGTGGTTGCCATAACAACCATTCAGCACGTGTCTTAGAAAAATCCCTGCGCTCTCAGAGAAAAAGAAAGAATATTCCTAGAAAACGAATGGGAAATCAAAATTTATTGTTTTAAATATTGAGGCTATCAAGAAACAGAAGATACAATCCAAACTGTAACTCCGTTGATTTAATAGTTTGCAAATCATATAAGTTAAATGAAATTAATTTCTATTATACATTTTTATTAGTGCATAGTCATTGCGGTAGTTAGTTGTCGATACGGTTTCATTCCTTGATCTTTTAAAACTGAAAATTATACGGCAATTAAAAGAAAAAGAAGAATGACTAAACTCCAATGTGAATCGAAAGCAATTACACTATGATTGTGATAAAAAAGACTCATAGAATCTATTTTACAGTTTCGTATCTCTTTTATTTTAAATAAGAACGTATTACTTTTTTGAGTTGAATTAAAATTATACTTGAGAATACGACATATTAATTATTTGTGTCCAAGCAGTTTAATTTTGATATTATCAATTCCCTAATCTTCAATAGCAAGATGTGTTAATACTTACCTAAACTCCTAATGAGTTTTAAAAAGGTAATTAAGAAAAATACCTTTAAGCATCTGAAGATTTTCAACTGTATTACATTAAACGAAAACGACGCAAAGAAAAAAACTAAGCATTGGAACTACCGTAAGGGAATAAAATTGAGCCTAAAGAACATGGTAACTGAAATATTGTCTGTTGGTTGAGACTTTCGAAATCGAATCTCAAGAGAATCCTTCACCATTTTACTGTATTAAGAAAGACTCTACCCTCTAATTCATTCTAGTAGCTGAAGAACTTCCTACATTCAATTAAAACAAATACTCAAACAATTATATCATATTGGACACATTTCTATGACCTATGTATCCTGACATTGCTTATGACGAAAATATGAGATCGAGTGGATTCCACTTTGGATCGAGTGGATTGCACTAAACGTGCTCATAAATCGTCTGCTAAATATCGGCCACGTGCTCACGATGATTATCACTGTGCTATTACGGCAAAGTGAAATTTGAAAAGTTTGAATTGCTGTTTTTATAGATATTTAAAATTATTTTCAATTACAATGAATTATTTTTACAGACATGTAAAAAGCAAAATAAACTAATTATTTTTACTTAAAAATTTAAGTCATTAACATAGTGAATAAATTAATGGGGTATTCGTATGACAAAATCTCTTTCTGAACAAGAATGAAAGAGAAAATAAGTGAATAACTCTTTCAATTAATCACTTATTTTCGTACGCACCATTGCTTTACAATAATATATTCTCTGAAATCGATTTATCATATGATTTATCATAGAGTGTATATTATTAAAAAGCAAAATTTATTCAGTTTTTTTTTTGTTTTAATGAAGTAATTTTTAATTATTTGTCAAATATATTGATAAATATCAATAATTATATTTAATCTGTATTTTACTATCTTATTTTATCAATGTATAAAATGTACACATGGGCTGTAATTTTCATTATTTTTTTCTCTTTTAAAAAGAATACATATATGGTATCTTCATTTGAGTATCTTAATTAGTTTTAAACTTATTCTTGAATATTATAAAGAATATTTCGAATGGAAGTATGATTATACGATTAATTTAAAACGCACTGAATTCTCATTATAATAATTACTTCTCTGAAATTTCAGAGACTCAGCAAGGCTTAGTTAAACGTAAATTTCAAAACTGGCATACGAACTCGTATTTACTGTCATTAGAAGTTAAGTGATCTGATGGCTACTAAGTAATTATGTAAAAACCTAAAGCAAAGATATTTTTTCAAATAAATAAATATTACACCTCAGATAAAATATATATTAATTAATAATAAGTTGAGTGTATTGGTTTATGCATTATTATATTACGAAGTGTATTGTGTCAGATTGATTTCTTTAAGAATCGTGATTTAAAGTAACATTTAAGCGCTTCGTTCTCTCTTTTTTACTGTTATTCATTAATTTATTACAAGTTACCTATGTATTTGTAATGAAATTTACGTTACAAATTGATATTCTTTAACTTTATAGAAAGTCGATTACCTTCCTAGATTGTTTATTCTTAGCGAAATAAAACAAATATGTAATATTTAGTATAGCTTAAAATAGAATTAAAATGTATCTCTAAACATATGCGCATGCATTTTAATGAGAATGTTCCAAATGCATTCGATATTTAGAATGATTGTGAGAACGAACGACATCTGTTTTATAATTTTACGTATTTATTTTATGAAATTGTTTTATTTGATCCATTTCATGTACACTCCTTTGAATGAAACATTTTAGAATGTTTCAATTAAATTATTTCCACTTTGTATGAATAAAAAGGAACACTAACAACATCATCTCTGATATATTTGTAAAAATATTAAATAGTGAGTAAGTATCTTAAAATCTGTAATGTAATATTATAAGAACTCTTATCTTTATTCCATAATTGAATCACTATATATGTAACATAATAAGTGTCTTTTAGACCTTAACTCCTCGGAATAGAATCGCCTCAATAGACAATTTACGTACAATAAATTTCACTACACTTAGAAAACGACATATAAAATGTTAGAGTACACAAGGTTATCATAATTAAAGTGGATTCAAATTCTTCACATGGTGTGATGTGGATGTCCAGTAATTAAAATCCTAGTTCTTAAAGGATGTCCATTGCAACAGATCAAGGTTTCAAGTTATGAATTCCGGCACCATCAACCCCCTATTTCTTTGTCATATGGAGTCAATGGAAAACAAATTATAACAAGGAAAAAAATAATTTTTCACTGACAGGACTTAATATTAAATTTGAAATTTCTTAGTGTTTTTATATGAAAATATGTAACATGGGCGATTCCAAAAAGAATACCAATATCAAAACAAAACGAAAATGTTATTATTTTAGTAAAATAAAATGTATACAAATTTGTGAAAGATCATCAATATTTATACATCTGAAATCGTTGCATAAAATAATTTAAGTCAGGAATATTTGGAATTTAATTTTATTAACTAATATATGAAATCCTGAAATAAAAAGAGATTTTAACTTAGAATAAGAGAAATAAAATGATATTTATATATCTGAAAGTACTATACATAATTTATAAGTGTTCCGGAATACGTGGAACTTATGTTTTTTTGTTACTACTAATACTATACCCAACTCCTGCAGTTAAAAAGAAATTTTTTGTACAATATGTGAAATAAATTAATATTTATAATTTCATACTGATGTAAACATAATACTCTATTGACACTCAGAGATATTTGGAAATTAAATCTCATCGTTACTGTCAAGATGGTGATATTAACTGTTCAGTAAAATAAAGAAAGGAAGCATAGAAATTTACAGTAGAAAGGGAAGCTGTTCAACAAAAAATGATATGTCTGCAGCGTTATACAATACTTTTAAGGTTGTGTTATTTCGATTTATTCTAATTTTTTCTTTAATGTCTGTCTGCTAAGACCTGTCTATAGAGAAGGATGTTTCTTTACAAAGGAAAGACCCGTCTTAAATTATTTACAGTTATTATTAAAGTTGAATTATTTACAGTTATTTTTAAAGTTGAATTTTTTACAGTTATTATTAAAGTTGAATTATTTACAGTTATTAAAGTTGAATTATTTACAGTCTATTATTAAAGACTGGTTTCTTAGAAAGCTAAGAAACCAGTCTTTAATAACAGACTGTAAATAATTCAACTTGAACAGTTTCAGTTTCTATCTTACTTCAAACTTGAGCTATAAGAATTTTAATAACAGTCTGTGTCAACTTTTTAGAACTGGAAATAACATTCTGCTACTAGAAATGGAACTTTGATATTTGTTTACATTGATATTTTACGTAATATTGCCATCTTTCAACATGCAAGATTAATTTCCAAAGACCCAAAATGCCAATGAATGTTTTTCATGGTATAATATAACAAAGAAGTTTTTATTTGTTTGAAAAATGTGAAATTGGGTGCACATGATGATGTTATATAATTTAATGAAAGATATCCAGGCTGCTTAAGAGTCTTAAAGAAGCTGAACATTTGAAAATCCTGGCTACTTCAGTGTAAAGGGATACGAAAAGTTATTTAAATGTTGAATCAGGGATTCGAAGCGCCGTACAACAAATGCTGTACGTAAGCGTGAGAAAGTTTCGTAGGCCATCAGGAAGAAAAATATAACTTATCTGAGTAGTGTGAAGTTTACAAATCAGGGGCTTTTTAATGAGTTAATTTTTTTATTAATTAGTTAAGTTTCTGATTTGAAATGTATATTTAGCTTTTTCTCAAAATCAAAATGTTCATATTTTGCGTCTACGCAAAACCTCCTATAATTAATTATTCTATATATTGTTATAATTCTATTATTTTGCATTTTATTGTTGATAAAAATCATACATTATCACAAATTTTCACGTTTTTTCTGTACGTTACAGTACGTCTTCGTATAAATATTTAATTATCAGAGTTATAATTGTAAGAGAGGCACAAATCCTGAATTAGATTCAATTCATCGTAGTAAATTTTACAGAACGGAAATATCTCCATTTAAATTTTGGTTTAGATGTTTTGCACAAGTGTCATTTTACTGCTATTTTTATGTATCTTTTGAGCTACAATATTTAAAAAAATTTTAATTTATATGCCGCTTTTACATATTATTTTAAGTTTTTAACCATATTCTATAGTAAAATGCTTATAAAAAGTTATTTTTACAATTATTTAAAAAAGTCCTCAACGAAGGTAGATGGAAATGGAAAAACTATTTTTGTTTTATGTCAGTGGTGATTTTGATTCTTTGAAATCTATGCAATGAGGCTGGATTCTAGTTACACGTATTGCTTTTCTAAGAAAAATGCCAGTCGAATATGGATTTTCTTCTCGCAAGAGTTTAGTATAATTTTTACTGGCATAGTACTGTAAATTTAAAGAAGTTGTTCAAAATAACTCTTTCAAGTGAAGCATACCGATTTAGTATAAAAAATATGTTATTATAATATTGTTTCTTAAAGAAAAGGACATGATATTCTAACTTGCAGATAAACTCAGAAAGATACATTAAGTTCTCCTTAATTCTGCATTAAAGTTGAACATATTGTTTCAACTGCGATCCATTGCGCTATTTTATTTCAGATTATTATTATTATTTTTTGTAGATTCGGGCTTCTATTGCTCTTGATTGCGGATCGCGATACAGCGCTGCTCACCTTTTCGCCCTCATTTCTTCGTAATAATGCAGCATTTCATTATAGTTTTTCTTTTCTTACACTGAGTCGAAAATCGCATTCACACAATATTATAACTGTCCATACGCGAAGTATTTCAAGCGTCACAAACAAAGAACCAGAGGGATATATTCAGTTACTCAATATACCATCCAATGAAACATGAATGCGGCTTAAAAGTGAATTATCTTATCGAGGTACTTCTACGCTATACATTTCTAAATCTTATAGTAAATAAATACGAGCTATTAGTCCAATAAATAACAAGGAAACTTGGCAAAGAACAGGAAAAAAAGAATAACCTCTTAAACTACTTAACCTCAAACCAGGGTCTAGAATTTTTCATTTCTAAACAATTTACATTTAATTAGGATCTATATCTGAAGGAACATTGCATATCCTTTTAAGAGGCAGTGACTTCAAAGAGCAACCTCATATTTACTAATTCCTTTTTTCATAGATAAATTGCAGCGCAATTTTTACAAAACTGGTTTTAATAAAATCTCTTACTTCTATTTAAGAGTAACAGAGGCCCAAACCGCAAAACTAATAGATTTATATTGCAAAATACACGATTCTTAAAATACTTTTATCAGCATACACAATTTACAATTTGCTTTAAAATTATCCAGCAAAACACATTGGAACTCATTGTTTGAGACTTGAATAATGTTAAAAAGATTGTTCAGCTCATGAAAATCTGTGAAAAACATTGATTTTTGATAAAATATTTAGTGGTAGCCATTTCCGTGAGCCTAGGATATTGCTTCTCACCCAATAAGTATACATGTGGCTGTACATTAGCAAGAGGCTGTTCCAGATGTAGATGATTTGCTATTTTAGATTATTTGATATTCTTAATGATCGATTTTTAGATGATTTGATATTTTAGATGATTGATTTGTGGATGATTTTATGTTTCTACTCAGTTTTTGAAAATATTATGGAGAGTTGATTCTATTTTTATTTCTGTTTCACAGAAGCTGATTTCTTCTGGAGGTTTTGTTCGGTCATTAACATGTGCTGCACATTTTTATTATTAATCTTGCTGTATAATGTATATTAATCGTACAAACTGTGGAGGTTGGCATCAGTATGTTGAAAAGAACCAAGCTCCTTTTAAGAAAAAAATATTTTATTGATAGATGAACAATTAAAAAAAAGACAGACACACATTTATGCGTGCTTACACATCGATATCTAACTTCCTAATCTGCATTGAAGGTGGTGCTGTTGTAGCGCAGTGAGACAATTCCCACAAAACTATATATATATATATATATATATATATATATATATATATATAATCTATATTTTATTATCACATCTATAATTTGTATGCAGAAACTTATAATGTGTGTATATTTAGTCTTTTCAAAGCATCAACTATCTTTGATCAACTTTCTTTGGATACATAACCACAAACGGAGCGAGATAGTTAAAAAGTTATCACTTCTGCAGAAAATTTATCTTTGCCTACTGAATTTAAATATTTGATTCCTCCCAAAATTATGAAGAAAAGAATGCAACATTACAATCTAGTATTAATATAAACATTCGGAATTTATTGATACTAAAATGGTTTGATGTATCAAAGTATTAAAAAGCATTTGTTAGGAGGAAAACAAAATTTAATTATTCTTTTCCTAGATAACATATATTTTTTCAGTGAGAACATTCTTTGAAATATTTATGAATTAAATTATTGGAGAAATGCTTGAATTATAAATGATGGATATTTGAACCCTAGCGTATCTGCAAAGAGGTAAACAGAAAATTAAGAACTGGAAATAAGCGAGGATTATTTGGCATTGACGAAGGAGGGCACATCACGACGGTATAGGTATAGATGTGAGAAAATAGATTTCTTTTTTTTTTTATTTAGTATATATTTAGAAGCTTCTTTCATTTGATACTATGCATGTATATATGTAGATCCATTCCTGTAAGTATATTTGTATTATGTGTATTTTTTTAATTAATAATAACATTTTGTCTATTTAACATCATTTTGCACTATACCCTGGCGTCCATTTCCAATAAAAAGCTAACCATCCCTGCCACGCACTTGACACGATAAAACCTTACTCTATGTGCCTTCTTTCCACATATACTTAGATGTTTAATCTTTCAATACTCTTAATGTTAAACTTCATTGCAAATCCTTTTTCTTTGTAATGTTAACTGATTTCTGTAAGCTCCGTTCTCGGTTTTGAATGACATCTGGAACGATAGGTAACTCTGGTGGTTGGTTTGGTAGTTGCAGGTCCTTGTTGGGGGAACTCGATCTCATCGGGAGAATTAATCAATAAATCTAGGAGGAATTGTAATGTATAAATGTAGAAACATTTATATTTCAAAAAACAATGAATTTTCAAACGCTCAACGTTTTTAATACATATATATCGTCAAAACAACCTAAATGTGTGTTGCACTTGGTGTTGAAAATCGGGATATATTATTGTATATATAATATGAGAGCTTCATAGTTTTAACCGATTTATTTAAATTGATCTTTCGTCTTAATGATCTTCTTTTTTGTGTGTGTGGTAGCCTATTGCTCATGGTCTAGGACGGCAGTTTTCGTCGAGTTAAGTTCTCGAGTTTTGACGCCACTGATTCTCACGGTGTAGCCGGACCTGATGCACATTAAATCTGTCGTGGCTTAAAGTCACTTTCGTTTGGTGTGGTGTGGAAGCTAGAAGAGGGGGATGCCACCTCAGGTGTCGTGCTCGTCACTTGATCAAGACTCAAAATTACGGGTCCGTCACCAATAGTCCTCGTGTTGCTACGAAAAGATAAACAAACCAATAGTTTCTGTTTATTGTATCTGACCAAGGATTCGCTGTTCTCATTTTGTTTTTGTTGATATGTCTGCCTAGTTCAAACTTCCTGCTTGCATAGACTTCCGAAATTCTGATGATTAACGTAAACGAAACTATTACATTTTCCGTGCATATCATTACGGGGTGCTACCGCGTTCTTAATTGCACTTCGTTAAGTTCATACTGTTACGAATCGTCCTAGATTCAAGTAAAAGAATGATTCCCCCTGACTAAAAAGTGAGAATTAATTTTATCAACTGGGATGCAAAAGTTTATTTCCTCTTATTTATAAATATTTGTCAAATATTTAAATTAAAATGTTTATCGTATTAATATTAATTAAGGAATTAGTATTAATTAAAAGAGGAATCATGTCTAGAATTTATGTTTGAAAGTATAACATTCCTATTAGGTGTTTCTTTTCTTTTGAATCAAGCTTCAGAAGTCTTCTTCCCGAACTTGATCTTGGTGTCATTCTTTTTAAAAGTTATACTGAGAAGTAAGAATTTTTTTCATTTACAGCTCCACTTTTAAACACAAGTAATCATTTTACAAGTGTATATGTTATATTGGTAAAATCATTTAAGAGTATTTAGTAATTATTGCAGGGTAAATTAATGGTAATTAGTACTACTAATTAGTAGTAATTAGTTCAGGGTGAATTAGTACTTTTGAATGTTATGTCAAATCCGTATTCGCATCTTACGGAAATTTTTAGTTATTTTAAGTCAATACAGGAGCAAAAAAAGGATCAGTCAAGGTTGATTTTTATCCTAGTTTCAGTAGTTCGGAACATTTTTTTGTTACATTATTTGAGACAGGTGAGAGCGAATGTATACGGTTAGAGTAAATTTTTTAAATATATGTGTCATCTCCCGTACTTGTTAAAGCCCTCCTGTAGAGGGCGTTTTTTGTAATAGGGTGGGTATGGATTGTCATATGTTCCCCTCAGAGCAGAGTACATCAGACTAATTCTCCGAACAGAACAGACGTAAGCGAATTGATACCCGAAAAAGTTTTAAACCGCAGGGTAATTAATTGCAAACTGTAAACTGCACTGGTCACCAAGATAAAGCAAAAGGAGCTGCTATTAATTGCATTGCTGTATTGTAGGATGATGGAGTACCAACCGTAAAGTGTACTGATCATCAAAGTAAACGCAACAGAGCCATGTTGAATGTATAAATTAAGTTGTTACTATTAGTAAAAAATATGTTTGATCTCATAGGAATTTAAAGTGAAGATATTTATCTAAGTAAGCTACCGAAAGAAGAAACAAAGTGATATGATTTATGAGTTCTAAAGTAATAATAAGAAGTTATATTGTGTATAGAGAAAAAGAAATGTAATTTATAGCGAAAAGGTAAAAAAGTAAGTTGAACCTTAAGTAAAGTTTAAAGTTAAATAAAAGTTAAAGTAGTTATGTAGAGTTTTGTTTTGTGTGAGCGAGTTAAGTTAGTGAAAGAAAACAAATTTTATAAATGTATTTAATCAATATAAACCTTTCTTTACATTAAGCTTTTACATTATTTAGAAGGAAATATTTAGATCTCGAAAATTGATATTGTATTTAAATTTCTTTCTTTTTTTCCATATACAGTAACTTGTGTCTTATTACCTTCTAAAACTTTTATTCTTTTCTACTTTTTTGAGCTGTTATTAATTGATTGTTCAAAAAAAACTGAAAAAAATTGAAATGTTCTTTTTCGAACTTCTTGCATTTATTTAAGTTCCCTTCAATTTACTATGAGAAAAAAAACATGTGCCCTTCTCATATTGACTTTGACAGATTTTATTATAGAAAACATAAATCACAAATTAATTTACCTGATAACCTTATTTTCCTCTTACTTTATCTTTTTCAGTTGGATATTTGTAATAAATTGATTATTCCATGACACGGATATTAAAGTCTAAGTGAGCTCATGTTTTAAATTATTTTAAATATTTTTGTTCTGAAAGGGAACCAACTAATGAATGAAATGTATACAGAGCTAATTGTCAATATCATCAATTATTAAACTAATGCAATGTATAACGAGTATAACAATTAAAGACTGTTAAATATATGAATCTGAGAAGATATAAATTCATTGATTTAGCTGGGAGTTTTCAATATATGCAATGAATGCATTTTATGTTAGTTATTCGTTACATAAACAGTTTATTGTAGGAAAAGAAAATTTCTAGCGATGAAGGCATATTTAAAACAGAACGAATATTGTAATTGTTTCAATCATCATCATTAATCTAATATCTAAAACTTAGCTTTAATGTTTTGCATATTAATTGACATATTTATTTTACACTTTTCAAAAATGGACTTAAGCCACATAGGTTTCGCTTCAACAATAGGACAGTTTAAATGAAAACTTTTGGTGAAATGACATTAGAAAACGCAGCGGTCAGCATCTCCAAAAAAAAAAAAAACAGAACCATATATATATATATATATATATATATATATATATATATATATATAAATTTATATTTTTCAAATTAAAACGATTTAAATAATAAACAAAGGGACAATGACCAGTTACTTAGAGAGTAAATGTGGTCTTGGAATATAGGACTGAACTAGAATACTAGTATTCCAAGTTGACCACCAGAATTCTCAGTCAGAGAGAGAAAAGCTTATTTTTTTTAGAATCATAGTATATCAGTAAATTCAAAACTTTCATAACAAAAAATAATTATTTGATATAAATTTTTGATTTTTGATTTTCCAAGCCCAGTTTGCCATGAGCTCTGAGTTAGAAGCCTACATTAAGCAAGAAGTAATTTGTGCTTTGTAAGTTGAATTAAATAGATCATTTTTATACGATATGTAAAAAAACTTTATAATGCTCAGGACAGATCTTTATTTCCTTAATTGATCCAAAACAACTAAAGTCCACAATGGAATATAAATTGAGCGCTGTATTCAACAACTTTTACTAAGACTTTATAATCTTAAATCTAAACAAATTAAGTATCTTAAGTAGCGAAAATTGATCTGCGTAAAGCTCCGTTTTGGATACAAATGGCTTGCGAACTTTTAATTGAAATCGTGAAGGAGAAGAATTCTTAGTTTAAGACAATAGGAGTCGTCACAATATGTTGTTAAACTTATTCCCAATGAGCCTGTTTGTTTCCGGCCTTGGGCACGAAAACAATTTTAATCAAGGGAACCCTTAACAACGTCTGAATTCCTAGATTTTAGAGTATATTTGTTCACTTCTTGTCTGTGGAAAGGGAAGCGGATAATTACAATTAGCTCATTTCCTGCACATCTGCCGATTATGTTAATTTACAGGTAGAAATAGCAGCGCTGAAGATTGAATTCGGGTAATGATAAAGTATAACGATTTAAATTAGTAAAAGCATAGGTAAGTTAATGTATCGGTTGCTTAAAATTTAGTCTCACCTCCAACTAATAGCCGATTCACAAGGGATTAAAGCCCGAGAGGGTTTTGTTCCCCGACAAAAATAGTCGGTTCGGTTCGGTAAAATGTCATAAGTAAACGAATACATTTGGGAAAAAAATGTAATGTTTTTAAGAGTTCTAAGTACTAATTATAAAGAAAAGAAATCTGTAACATAATGAAGAATTGAGATCAATAGTATTTTAAGCCATGTTTTTAGTATTTTTAAAAATAAAAGTTAACGTAACTTTAAAACTGTTTAGAGGTGAATCGAAAAATGAAATAATTCCTGTGCAAGTAGTCTTAAGAAAGGCTTAAGGTCAAGTCTGTTTTATTTTGCATTGAATATTAGTATATTTTCATCAAAATTTAAAAGAATGTAAGTGCATTAAGACACAGAAAGAATCTTTTTATTTTTGTATTACCCTCAAAATTAGGAAGCATATACGTCTCATCCCATTAAATAATAATATTGTTAATAAATGTAATAAATTTGAACGCTTTTATTGAATAAATACAATTTGCTTCAAGAAGTTTATAAATACATACAGAAAAATTCAATTGAAGAAGAATGATATTATTTGAATATTATATAAAATTATACCACATCCAATATAAATAAGTTGAATCCACATATTGTTTCGTTTATACAGGTTTTTTCGAAACTCATGACCAAATGAGCCATTTCAGCAACCCAACATCTATATTGTCTTAAGTGGATCACTTTGACGTACCAGACACTCTTTCAACTTTCTTATCGCTTGATTCAGAATGTTTATTACATTCTAATTCTAATGTATTAATTTAATATCGTTTGTTTTAATTTAATTACCTTTAATTTAATAGGAAAGGGATTTAATATTTGTCGTTTTCTTGAATTTTAAAATAGGAAAAGTTCATTACATGCATATCGTGTTTATTTTAATGTTTACCCTAATTATAACTAATTGAGTAATTTATGTTAATCTGATAGAATAAAGCAACTGTGTAGGTAAACACAAAACTTGTCTAGACAGTATTTTTTTTTACTTGCTTTATGTATCCTTGCTTGTTGATCTTCTGTAACGTAATGAAAGTTTTAACATCCATTGTGTGACGCATTCCACCTAGATAGTAGGTTTCTTAGAACAGAGTTTTAAAATGCTTATAATGGTTAAACATATTATCAGTTTTTAATATTAGATTATATTGAAGTTTCACTATCTATTGTCTTCGTATGCTTTGTTTTATATGAATGTTTCTAGTATATCATATTTAAAAGTATAGGATCTATGAGATCTATAGTTTACAGCTGTACGCTTAAAATCATGGTGAACTTTTGACCTGTCTCAGAGAATCAACGAAAAGAATAGAAATATGAATCTACACAAATATAATAGGAAAACTCTTCAATTTTAATTATTATGTGCAAGTGTGCGTAAACAGGTGATGACGACACCACGAAATTAGCAGCAGCATCAGATAAGCCAAAAGCCTACTCCAGTCCAGATGTAGAGGTTCAGAGGAGTTCAGTCTGTACTGCGCCGTTAAATCTGAACTACCGAGTAAGTACGACTGAATTGGCCATTCCACGAAGAACCATCTTATAGAATAACACTAATCAGGAGGGGATAAGCAGTTGAAGGATACCGCAGTTTTTGGTCAAACTCCGTCCCGGTAGTGGAAGTGGAGATTCTGTAAAGCCTATAAATAGAGCTTATCTATAATTCTAAATACATATACGTATGCGGTGTACAAGACTACAATCAGAGTGTCGAGAAACATTTACGTCCCTCGGGTTACAAATTACAGCCGTTGCACATTATCAATCCGGGGATAGACTTAAATATGGGTGGCTTAAAAGTTCTCCCGTTGGCGTGGTGGAAGTTAGAAGAGAGGATTGCAGCTCAGGTGTCTTCCTCATCACTCTGACGAGGCTCAAAATATATGGTTCGTCCCAATAGCCTCATGTTGCTTCTAGTGCGACGTTAATTAAGCCATTTAATGACCCATTAAAT
>BMAW01003929.1:0-38433 GCA_019974015.1 Nephila pilipes
TTACAAGGTCAATTTGCAAGCCTAAGAATGCTTCCCAATATCTTTATGATCCCCATCTTCAAGATGGGCGAATAAAACTGAAAATTTATGGAATGATAAATTATGTTACGCAAAGTGGGAAGTTTTAAGGAAAACCCATGTTTCAAAAACTCGTTTTTTTACCGGTGTTATTTTTTCTCAATACTACTGCTATATGGATACTTGCTAGCTGTAATCCCATAACTTTTGACTTTTTGCAAATTGTTATCCCATAACTCTTATTTTCCATAACTTACTTTTTTATGTTATTTTAGTTTAAATGCTGTCAGATAAGTATTGAAGTCGTTTGTTAAATGAAATCAACAATTTAAGGTTTTATTTCATCATTTCTATGCTCCAGTTTTCCTCCATAAATAAGATCAGATTTCATATTAATTTATGCTTTAAAAGACTCGTTATGGCTTATTTTCAGGTTATCTCTCCTTTTCCAAAAGAGATACTTAATATTTATTTATTTTTACGAATCACATGTACTTACAAATTCATGCACTCGAACATTTATACAACCATGTCATCTTCAGGAATATCCTTTTAAAACTCAAAAGCCTACATTCTGGCCTGAATTGCTTATGATTCAATTTCCGCTTAGATGATTAGCTCTAAATTCTCATATTGAGCTATAGAAGTCCTCATTGTCCATGTACCCTGCCCAAAGGGTATTGGATCGAGAGTCGTTCAATAAAGTCCATAGAAATTCTAAGAGGCGATACTCTTAGAATCGAAAATGGTTTGTTTCTTGTAAACATTATGATTCAATAGACAGCCGACTAAGTCTCAGTTCTCGTACTCATGAGGCCTTTCGCACCTTAAAAATATTTCGTCATTACTTTTCCGGCCGATGAGACCATCTTCGCTTTCTATGGAGCAGATTCAACATTTTGAGTTTTGCTCAATATCCGGTGCATAATGATGAATCCTAGTCTAACCGGCGGTGGAAACTCGAAGCAGCAGCCATCAAATTGGATATGGCCAAAGGAAGACTAACTTATGAGTCAATGTGAAATCTGTTTCAGCTCCATTTAACAGATGGTAGCACCCATTGGCAATAACAATGCACCTAATTGATGCCATCTGTCTTCAAATACAAGTGCTTTTTGAACCGTCCTCGTAACATAGATGTCATTTTACAGTATTAATTCTTTACCGAAGTATCGATTTCTTGTAGCTTGAATTTTTTAATATTTCCGAACCATCCAAGTACTTTCAAGTTCTTGTCAAAACATTTTACACCAGCATTAACAAACGCGGCTTCAAGAAAAATGCTCCACCCTGTGTCGGTGAGAAGCTAGCTCCCTTCCAGAAGAGGATCTTAACTATATCATATTTTGGGGATAGAGATTATATTGCGGAAATCTGGGAAAATTATGCTGGCACTCTCTTTTTTTACTGTCTCATTTTCGGGAAAACACGACATAAGCAATTTTATTATTATTCTAAAAAAAGATTAATTGAATAATTTAAAAAACACACGTAATTTAAATTACAATAATTCATCCTCTTTACGCATGTAATTAGGCCAGAATAAAAGGGAGACAATTCTGTAATTAATTGCTGTAATCCCATCATGAAAAATCCCATGTTACAAGATGCCTTTTATAAGAGATAAGTTTCACATTATCAAATATGTATTCCGTACAGGGACCAAACAATTTTATCAAGAGTCTTTATGTCGCTATTATGTATCTATTGAATTAATAAATATATATTTTCTGCTAGTATATTTTTAAGCTTCTGAAGTCTTGCGATTTTTAGCTGTGTCAATATTTTGTAAAATATCTTAGAAGTGTTGGATTCATACATGCTATACAAACGAGCAGCACCATTTGTTTTCCAAAGTTTTCAGATATTTAGATTATTTTATGCACGACTTCCATTCCTTTAAGTGTTCTTGTACTTTTTTTTAAAAAAAAATAATTGATAATAACCCTTATTGCTTCCATTAATTTTTGACATCAAAACTTTTACAGATTTTCAAATATTCCCTAAGCAATTTCATATATTCCTAGGCGATTACAAAACAATGGGTTGAATTATAAATAACTTCCAATGCAGCTAGGTAGAATCTATTGTTCCAATCTACCCTCTATGAATCACAGGGCCGAACAAGTTTCTGCTTTCACTGAAAATATGAGACCCAGTTAGTCTTCAGATAATTGAATTGAGTAGCTCAAACTGTTTTTCCTAACACCAAAAAAGGAGTGTGCTAAAGTACGTATTCGTTATGGAATGCTATGGGAATTAAAACGAGACAATAGTGCTGAAGTAATAGTTGAAAAATATATTCTGCACATCGTGAAGGACAAACACCCTTTGGGCAGTTTGAAATTGGTTTAACAAATTTTATTCTATAGATACGACCTCAATTGGCAAACCAATGACGGGGCGTACTTCTGACATTTGCGAAAACTGTTTAAAGACAATTTTGTAGGAAAGTTCTCGTCAATTAACAAGAGATATGACAGAAAGGTCAAATACATTACAATCAATTATTTGCCACTTGGTAAATTAAAGAAAATGAACAAATTATGAGTATTTATAGCTAACAATCTGAATAAGCGAAATTAAGAAGTTCGCATGTCAATTGTTATAAGTCTGCTCTCACGGTTGAACCTTGAGCTTTTTTAAGACAGGGCGACAAAAAATGGCTGTCTGTTATAATATCTTCTATAAAAGACTGTGAACTGATAAGGTTCAACAACCTCTACGAGATCTGAAACTAAATATCTTTAGAAACAAGACTGTCTTAAGTGTGTGTCGGGATTGGCGAGGTATAATTCATTACGAGTTATAGAAATCAAACCTAAAGATTACTGAGTATAATTACGTTCAATAGTTCAAAGGGTGAAACAGAAATTCCATGAAAAGTGTCCAGTATTCACCAGCCAAAAATACGTCATCAATTTAGTGAGTCAAGAAAAATCTCTGGTGCTTGGATGATCTGTTTCACTACACACACTTTACTCCCCAGACCTTGCACCGACAGATTGTCACCTTTCATGTTCCTCAAAAAATATTGGAATAAAAAACTTTCAATTCTGAACAGCAAGTAAGTCAAGCGGTCCAACATCCAGACAAAACACACTTCCAACTTCCAGTCCAAACAAAACACATTTAACAACTAAGGAATTGATAAACAGCTAGAAAAATGACAGAAATTAATACAAAATAATGGTGAATACATAATAAGTTAATGTAATTTTGTTCATTAATGAAAGTAAGATGCATGCATGATAAAGAAAGAAAGATATTGTGACTCTACTTAATAAATTTTACTGAAATGTCCAGGAATTTATATTTTCACCAAATGTGATGAGATAATATTTGAGCAATGATCGTTCAAGAGCGTAAAAGTGAATTCACTTAAATGTAATAATTACTGTTTCCATGGAGTAAAATTAATATTCAAATTAGTAATAAAATGTTTGAGCTATAAAAATAAAAAATAACAATATAGGAATAAAACCTATGACGTCCCCATTGTGTTTCAAATAAAAATATTGAAATTATAAGATATCTGCAAATATAAATTAGTATTGGAAATTTAATACATAAATTTACAAAGAAACATTTTTTTCAGTCTCAATTTGATGACTTCTATGATTTAACTTACGTATAAAAAAATAAAATCATTGGTTACTTTCAAAGAAAAATATTTTGTAAAACTTTTTATGTTACTTTTGCTTGTGTGCAATAGTAGTTATTCACAATAGAAATCAAAATCATTCGAAACACAGGAAAAAACATAAAACTTAGATGGCTGTCTGTAAAAATAAAGTAATAAAACCAAAGAGGCATAAATAAAACTTGTTTCTCTTCTTTTTTTTCGAACGAATCAAGGAAAGATTTTAACTGTTCACTAAAAAGCTCTGTAGGAAAGGATCAAAAACCAGGAAAAGACTTCCCTTCACTTCTACACTGAAATAAACAATAAAAAATTCCGACGAAATGAAACGAGAAACAACAAACAGTAAAAATTTCACCATGCATTAATGTTTCAGCATCAAGACCAAAACGCACGTGCAGGCAAAGAATAATTTTAGAATGCGCTAACTCAAGTTTAAGTTGTTGCTTGTGATGTTCATTTAGTTTTTTCTTATGGCTACGGTAAAATTACAAAAGAAAAAACCCCCAAATAAACATAGAGAGATTTAAAAATGCTATGAAGTTAGATCTAAAAAATTTTTCAGACGTCGAATTCTTAATTTAAAAGGAATGTTCCTGTATGTTACTTTTAGTTCGTACGAACGTATCTTGACTTTTAACGTTTTATTTCATTTCAGCTTGTCGAAAATGCGTCCATTATTTTGTCTAGAAAATTTATTTTGAATGTCACACACAAATATTTTGGATTCCTAATAAAACTCAATTTTTGAAGCTAACAAATATGTATTTATATATTTTTTAGATTTTTCATTCCAAAAGTTTTAAAATTTTGTTTCGATATTTTTTGTTAAATGTTTATTATTATGTTATTATGCATCAAATGACAGCAGCGGCGTTTCCTTAAAGATAAATTTTGACTTTTTTTTTTGAATAAAATACCAAAATTTTAGTTTAATATTTTAAAAGGAAACAAAAAGAAAAGGCAATTTGAGACGTTGGACTATTCGTAATTTCATCTTCACTAGCAGCGGAGTTTTTACAGTAATTTGTATAACATTGAACTACAATTTCTTCCCAACGCAAATGAAGCGTGATTAGATAAATTAGATGAAAATAAGATTTGCAGTTACTGAATTACAGATAGTGATATACAAATAAAATAGAATTCAAAGGAAAATGAAAACAGTTAGAAGATAACGGCAATCTGATATTTATTAGTAAATTGAAACAAATCATGGTAATAAATATTTTAGACTGAAGTGAATCTTAGTCTAAATACTAAGATACGAAGCTACTGTTTAGGAAAGTGTTTGAATCCAAATGGGTGAATTGAAAAGCTAAGTTTTTATTAGTTGATTCTAATCTAAAATTGGTTAGTAAAGTGGGACTCATTATTAAAGAGAGCGCCACTTATCTACTCTTGAGTGATCGATAAAGTCTTTTATTTTGCTCTAACGTATCTTCGATAGGATCATTGAAGATACGTAATCATTGATTTATTGATCAGAAAGAAATACGGCAACAGAATTAAAATGAAGGAAGAAAGTCACAAACAATATGGATAACTTTTCTGTTCATTACTAATTGAGTTAATTAAGAATTACTTCACGAATCATATTTTCTTCTGGCCCAAATCATGTTTCTCCTTTAGAACAAGGAATCTTCGAAAGACAGAGCATTCTGCTAGGTAACTTTGTGACATTGGGCTATTCGCGGTTTCTCTTCACTAACCTTGGGGACTTTTAATTGAGATTGATTGCTTTTGCTAAACAATCTTTGCCCAACCAAAAATTAAACGTGATTATACAGATAGAAAGCAGGTAGAAATGAAGTGAAGTGGGAGAGTTAGGAAATACATAAACTCCGACTGAAAGTCGCGAAAGAGAGGCTGAGGGATAAGGTATAGAGACACTGAAGAAGTTATAGAGAGGCTGAAGGAGAAGAGGAAAGAGAGGTTGAAATAGGTGATTAGATTAAAGATTGTTGCAAGAGGTTTAGTTACTACTGTTTTCAACAGTTAATCCAGAGTCTGAGTTGCAGTCGAAGAAGGATTAGTGGTAAGAGTCAGTTAGATTACTATTGGTGGGTTGAGTTTGGTTAGTAGAAATCTTCCCCAGGAGAGCATATATAGTTGTTGTTATAGTAAATAGAAGTTAATAAATTCCGTAAATATTGTTCTAGTGTCTCTTTGATTGGTTATTGTGTCTTAGTGTTTAATAATTGAATCTAGTTATGGCACAAGAGGAAGCCCGGGTCGGGCAGGCGTCACAACTTATTTACCTATTGCACAATAAACTATTATATAAACAGTATTTTTGCATATACTTCGCTTCAAAGATCTTATGTGATGACGTTCTGTAAGAAACTGGAAAAATATCACTTGTATATGGTAATCACTTGTATATGTAATCTCCTCATTTGTATATGGTGAAAATTTTCAAGGTAATCATTGAGAATGGGATAAATTTTTTTGGAGGACTTTTCAAAGGTGTATAATTTAATTTCTGAATCTTGAAGTTAAGCTTTATTACATAATTGCATGAGTGAGTAAATGAAGTAATATTATTTCGAAATATGCATACACCCCTTTCAGAAACAAAGATAAAACTCGCGTGTAAAAACAAAAAATATTATAAATTAAACATATATAACTTAAATTCAAATCTAAAAAAATGTTATTGACAATTGCTCTTGATTAAAAATTAAATAGTTAAGTAAACAAAAATAATTATTCCATCTCATGGGATAATAGTTAGCAATTGGAGATAGTAGATTTTTTTTTTATAATTCTATAAATATGCATCTGCAATTAATTTCTATTATAATACTGTCATACGTGATATACTGCCGAAATTGTTTTTCAATCCCACCGAGTGGACCACCTTTGTTGATGGTTTAATATTCCCACTGTGTGCTCGTAATAACACTGCCTTAAGGTTTTCCATAGAAAATACTATGATCAACATTTAATCGAAATGTACACTCACATTGAATTTTGCATTGAAAAATACCCAGAAAAATTCTCATGTTTCTTTAGGTATAATGAAATTCTAATAATCGGAGTCAGTATGTTTCACGGCCACAATTTACCCCTAAAATGTTTGATTGATGCTTGGTTAGATTCTAGTTCTCGATTAAATTCTTTAATCCTCTTTTCAGAATTGTGCAGAGTTGGTATATGCTTAGGACTGAAAGATAGATTAAATATTGTTGAACATGTCTTGTATTTCCTTTGTATGGTAATTGTACCAATGCAAAAGGTGTTAAAAGCGTAGTTAATTCTGGTTCGAGTCATACAGGGTGTATTGAATATGGAACATTAAAATATCAGATTTTGTGTCACTAGAAGTTTCAACGATTTTTGGTTGATAAGAATAAGAATCATCAGAATGATTTGTCGACTGTCGCTGGTTTATAGGAACTGCAAATATCATGCATTAATTTTTTCCATCCAAGGACTCTTTGAATTTGAAGAAGATCTTAGCTTCTCCAGCCAGGTTCCCACTTGTCACAGGGAAAATTCAGGAAAAATCTGTAACTTTTCTCTCAGTCGAGATTTCGAAAAATTCAAGCATTGCAGCATTTCGTCGCCATGTCGCCAAAATCACCTCTAAGGTTCGGAGTCATTGCATTGGCGAAATCTTTGTATTAAATGTCCGAATTGTTAGCTCAGTGTCGAATCACTAGCAATATACTATCTAACTTTGCTAAGCTATGCACTCTATGTTAGAAACACTTTGCATTGTCTGCGAACATTTGTGCAATTAGGAAAAATATTATTTTCCATTAACAGGTCAATTGAAAAGTCCTCGGCCTGACACATAGATGACGCTACTAAAATTAAATCCATATGTTTTTTAGTTAGCCCTAACCCTCAAAAGATGCGTATATAAATTTGACAGCTATCGGATCACTAGTTTGTGAATTATAGCATTTTGAGGGAAGCAACTTTTGTTATTGTGAAAAAAATGGATAAAAAGTAATTTCGCATGTTGATAAAATATTGCTTTTTGAGGGGAAAAAATACAGTTGAAGCAAAAACTTGGCTTGATGCCGAGTTTCCGGACACTGCCCCAGGAAAATCAACCATCAAGGATTGGTATGCTAAGTTTAGACGTGGTGAAATGAGCACCGAAGACGGAAGATGCCCAAAAGAGTTTGTTACCGACGAAAACATTAAAAAATATCCACAAAATGATTTTGAAGGACATTGAATTGAAATTGAATGAAATAGCAGGCACTCTAAAGATATCAACTGAACGTGTACATCATATCATTCACGAATATTTGGGTATGAGAAAGCTCTGTGCAAAGTGGGTGCCGTGCGAGCTCACTTTTGACCCAAAACAACGACGAGTTGATGATTCGGAGCAGTGTTTGAAGATGATCAAGCGTAATAAACCCTAGTCTTTGCGTCGATATGTGACAATGGATGAAACATGGCTCCATCCTTTCACTCCGAAGTCCAATCGACAGTCATCCGAGTGGACAGCACACGATGAACCCGCTCCAAAGCGTGGGAAAACGCAACAGTCGGCTGGCAAGGTTATGGCTTCTGTATTTTGGGATGCGCATGGAATAATTTTCATTGACTACCTTGAAAAAGGAAGGACCATCCACAGCGACTATTACATAGCGTTATTGGACCGTTTGAAGGACGAAATCGCCGAAAAACGGCCGCATTTGAAGAAAAAGAAAGTGCTTCTTCACCAAGACAATGCACCATGTCCCAAGTCAGTGATAACGATGGCAAAAGTCCATGAATTGGGCTTCGAATGGCTTCCTCATCCACCGTATTCTCCAGATCTGGCCCCCAGCAACTATTTCCTGTTCTCAGATCTCAAAAGATTGCTCGCTGGGAAGAAATTTTCGTCGAATGAAGAGGTGATCGCCGAAACTGAAGCCTATTTTGAAGCAAAGGACAAATCGTACTACAAAAATGGTATCGAAAAGTTGGAGGTCGCTATAATCAGTGTATCACCCTTGAAGGGAATTATGTTGAATAAAAAAAACTAATTTTGCCAAAAAAAAATGTGTTTTACTATGGTAGGCAGGGGACTTTTCAATTGACCTGTTAAATCCTTAACTTAAGGTTGCATCTGAAACGTTTTTATCCTGTAGAACTGATTTTTTTTTTAATAAGAAACCTAACTTTTCAAATATTACTTTTTGATAAGTGTAAAAAGTCATATAATAGAAGCAATTACTTTGATCATTACTTAATGAAGTTATGTACGAGTTTTGAAAAAAAAAAGGAGTAAATAATAATTGATAAAAAAAAAATGAAAACATTCTATACAGATTTAGCCACCCAAGGTGCACTTTTTTTTATAATTATAATTAAATTACGCTCTAAAATATAAAGAAATAATGAAATATCGAGAAATAGACAATAGTAAACTTTTCCGATAATAAAATTGAAGCAAACGATAAATTATTACTTACGATTAAAATCTTTGATTTTAATCGTTTGATTGATTCTTTCTTTACTTATCTATAATATTATCCTTTCATTCTTCGGGAATTATATGCATCGGGAGAATCCTTTGATGACAAGAGAAGAATCATTTTCTTTAATTGATTGACTCGACTTTTATACCTTGCGTGACATCCAACACAGTTCGAACTTGTTGGAATGGAAACGTTAAGAGCTACGCTCATAGTTTCGAATATTTGGGTCAAGTTAATAGAATATGTAGAATATTTCTGAAGTAACTCTTAGTTTCTTTTCCTTTACAATAGCTAATTCAAATTTATGATATATTTGACTAATAAAAATTTATTAATATATTCTTTACATGAGTAATTTGTAAAATAAAAGCTAAATTTTATTTTGAAGAAAATTATTATTTCAAATTTGTTTTCCGATTCTTAGCAATACCTCATTAATTATACAAATCATTAAGTTTTATTTATGTGGATTGTTACCAAGCGTTAAAACAAACACGTATTTTTTTTTTCTAATTCTATAGCGTGGTTTAAGGGGACTTAGTACCTTTGCACCTTCGAAAATTTGATTTTTCAAATTTATTTTCAAAAAATAGTGTGGAATGTTAGGAGCATTTTAAAGTAAACCACGTCAAAATCCGACAACTGTTACGCCCTGTGCAACAAAAAATGTAATTGTTAAAAGTGACTTTTTTCATTAAATGCAATGTAAACAAATCGCTTTTTCTAAGTTTCATTTTTCACAATTTCCCACAGGATTAAAAAAAATATTTTGTTTGTAGAGTCTTAAAATCTTACATGAGTGTTGCACTTGTAGGTCTTTATTCTGTGAACCTCAGTTTTGTTAATGGAATCAGTAGATTTTATTTTTTAGCATGATTCATGAAAAAAAGTTAATAGTTCCAAATTTTAAAAGTTTTTTTAATTTTTCAATTTTTTAAATGTGAGATCAATTTAAAATTTAAGATTTGCAGAATGAGATCATTATTTAGCTTTAATTTGGTACAAGAATTATGGTTCTAACGTACATCTTTCAAATGTTATCTTGTGAGTAACAGAAGGAAAGCTAATTTATTTTTTAAATTTTTTGTACTCATATTTCATGTTGTTTAAGAAAATACATTAATTTAATCGTAAAACTGGATCCAATATTTCAAACTATACATTTTATTACACAAACTGGAGAAGTTTCATATTAAAATGAGCAAAAATGGTTCATATATCGAAAAAAGTGTGCCAAAATGTCCTACTTTTCTCATAATACCCCTCATATTTCTTCTCAATGCTATGTTAATAAGCAGAATTCCAATTATAGAACTTAAATGTTATTACAATTAATATATAAGAGAAGATAGCAGTATTTTAACTGAATTATATTATTATTTTTATGAATATCATAATTTTACAATTTAATGGCGATTTAAATAATTACTCACATTTAAATTATGCAAAATTTCAAATTTTTTTAAAATTAATTTTTGACATCCATTGAGAAAAAAAGTTTAAAATGAAAAAGTGTCTTAAAAGTTAATTTTATAAGAGAAAAGCAACTTTCAGTAAATATAAATGAATAAGAAAGCTGGTGGACAAATAATATTTTGAGTTTGCTGTTGCTTTACAGAGACAAATATCTATAAAAATTTAAATCTCTACTAAAATGAGTAACACAAGGGAACTATTCACCATAAAAGAAAATTGTTTCTATTCTCTCCCACGCATAAGTAAACAATAAAAAAGCTCTTCAGAATAAGTTTGAAACAAAAAAAAATGAAAAAGGTTTACCGTGCATCAACATTTCAGCGTCTAGAATAAAATGCATATGCAAGCACAAAAGAATTTGAGAATGTGCAAACTCAGATTTAAGTTCTTGTTTGCGATGTTACCCAAACTTGGTTTATGACTGTAATAGAAGATGACTGAAAAAAGGAAAGAAAAATAATACAAAAACTCTTTTGTAATAAAATGTTACCAAATTAATTACATTAATATATATATATATATATATCATTTGGAATTAATTTTAGACTGGTACAAGACTTTGATCTTTATTTTTACATTTTGAAAACAATGTGTTTGGTTTATTTTGCTAGGTAAGTTATTTATAATTTTATTTTAAGTCTCTGATCTACTGGACATTTCGATTTCGTGACAGTAATATTAATCCTATTGAATTTCTACAACCGTCTTCAAATCCTTATTACTTTAACCATTTGAATACAAAAAGGTGTATCCGATAGAGCAAAAACTAATGAAGGTTTCCGCAGAATTACATTTTGTCCACAGTTTTTGAAAATATTGTAAAATATTTTCTTAAATGCAGGAAAACTGACAAACGAATTATTAAAATAAAGATAATTTTTTAAATATCTGAGGAAAAATGTAATTCCACAGAAACCTCTATTTTAATTATTTGTTTATGCGTGTTAAGCGTTTTAAGAAATATTTTAAAAAGTTTTAAAAAATAGGAAGAAAATATAATTTTTCAGAAACCTTCATTATTTTTTGCTTTTTCGGCTAAATTTTCTTATATATTAATAGATTAAAGTATATAGATTTGAGAGCAGTAGTAAAAATTTCTATGATTAACATTACGCCCACGAAATCAAAATGGCCTTTGGACAGGAGCCTTAAACAGTTGTTTATATTTCTATTTTGAAACGTAGACAATGTCTTTTAATACATCACCATTTGTAGGAATGAACGATTCTAAATTATACATTACAAAGAGTAATTTTTATTTATGCATAGTAATAATTCCTTTTCTGTGTAATCATACTTTTAGAGCTTTAATAATAAACATGAATATTAAAAATAATGATTCCTTACATTTGATAAGTTTTTGTGGGAAAAATGTGCTCAATTATTTATTTCTGTCTTACATTTAAAATCTAAACAAGTATAATTGATTATTTTTCTATTACATGCATAGTTATTATATATATTGTAATAATTACTGTAGTTTATGCAATATTTCAGTTTTCGAGGTAAATTTTATTCAACAAAGTATATGAGCATAAATATTTGTTTCAATAATTTACTTTTATATGTGTTTCTGAACAAGTTTACTCTTAACATAATTCAGTAACTTCAAACATTATAATAATGAAGGTTTTAAAATGTTTCACTTTAAATTTTTTAACAGTATTATACAATAGCAGCCTGAGAGAGTATAACACTTAAATATGGAAATATTTGTAAGGTTTCTTTCAGTTTTCGGATATTTTATAAACATTGTTTTGCTCATTTTTATCAATTATTTCGTACTTGTCTATTATAGCGGCGCCCAACAAATTACGATTTCGGTTCTAGACGGTAAATCGCCAAGCAAGCAAAATGTATCGCCAAGCTTGGTTGTAAGTTCCTAAGGTTGCAGTCCTCAAGAAACAGAACTTATATTTATAAAATATCACTTGCTCGTTAATTTTACCAATTTCGCATTATTTTTTAAGATACCTAATTTGTTTTCTTCCAAAATGTAGTTAATAATCAATTTACCAAACAGCGAAATGGAGGCCATCTCTTATTTTCAAGAGAAATGTCTTTTACCGGGAACACTATTATGGGAAAAAAGGCCACTTCATGAAGTTGTATGTTAATGAAGAAAGTATTTGGAAGTGCAATACTAGAAGTTTTGCAAAAAGAAGGGCCTCCGTATTATGAAATTGTTCCACGGTTCCAGAATACGGTTCATTATTGCAATACGATTTATGTATTGTTGGGCAGAGGAGTTGACGTCCATGAAAGGGTGTCGCAAGCAGTTGAATATGTCTAAAGGTGCAACAGTTGATTGGAACTATTACATATGAGAAGTGTGTTCTCTACATCTTATTCTAAAACTTCGTAAGGTGGACCCGATAAAATTGAGGAGATCGATGAAAGTTTATTCGTCCGGCGTTAGAATAACAGTTGTCGAGTACTTCCTCAACAGTGGATTTTCGGTGGAATAGGCCGGAAAGATAGCGACGACTCTTGTTCAAATATCGAACAGAAATGCTAATACATTGCTTGGAAACATTCTGAAACATGTACAAGAAGAGTTTTAACTATCTATTCAGATTGGTGGAAGGGGTGTGAGAATAAAGAATTTGTAGATGCAGGTTTCACACATTTCACGGTTAACCATAAGTTCAATTTTGTAGATCCGACAACGGGTGTTCTCACGCAAAATGTTAAAAGAATGTGAGATTCTGCTAAATGGCGTAACAAGAAACAACCCGGCACGGCTCCATATAATCTCGAGTCGTATCTAGTGAAATTTATGTGGAGGAAATATGTAGGGAAAAATGCTTTCTAAGAAATTAGTGAATGTAATTTCGCAAATATGGCCTTTAATGAAAAGTGATGTTCTAAAAGTTATGTATATATTATTATCAAACATATAAATTTTTATATTACTTAATAGCGGAGTTTTATTACTAAATATATAAAAATATTTTGAAATAAAAATATTAACAAATAAAACGTTTTATATTATTTAATGGTATATTATTTGTTTTCCTACATTTCAATTTCACGCTTCGCTTGCTTGGCACTTTTTACTAGCTTAGTGACGTTGGCGTATTCTTAATTCGGTGGGCGCCGCTATAATAGACAAATACCAATTAATCTTTTCTGAGGAAGCCCGTGTTCGTTTATTTTCATATAAGCTTTCGCAATCTACGCTTAATGTCAAAGTATTTTGGTATGATTCAATCCATTTTTTTATATTAATAAATTCTCACTTTTATAATACTTATTCCCTTCTTAAAATAAATGTGCCCTTAAAAATGAAAAATGCTTAATTATTAATTTGCTTAAACTCCTTAAAAATTTTATAAGATATTTCCCATTTTCTCAAATGCTTGAAACACAAACTTAAGATTAATCGACCCATTTTGAAGCCTATAAATATAAAATTTTCGAAAACAATTTAGACATTTGAAATGTAATCATAAATATAAGATGAAAATTCAGCTATGAATTGTAAACAAATTCTGTATTAAAAATTAATTATTTACAATATTATACAAAATTCATTAAAAAGTTAAAATGTTAATTTAAATGACACTTTGAAAACACAATTTGATGTCAAAAGATAGATTTCATATTTTTTTTAGTTTATTACAAATATGCAATATTTATCCCTTAAAATATGCTAGAATTTTATTTCTATCTTATTTAAGTTGAGTTGCAATTGTTTTAATAATACTTGATTTTGAATTTCTCTGACTAGAAAGTCTCTAATAACGGCATTTTTAATTACTGAAAAACACAATATCTCAAAATGTTATGCATCAACGAAATTATGGGTTAGTATGAGGTAGCTTTATTGAAGCTCTGTAAGTCTTAGAATTTTTTCAAAAGCATAAAATGTCGGACCTCTCAAATTTTCAGAGGCCAAATTATAGGAGCCAATCTAGCTGGAGTAAGTGTGACCGAAACATCTCAACTTTTAGGCGTTTCTAGAGGTACGTCATGTCAGCATACACACAACGTGGCAAGACAAGCTCGGCAAAGCAAAATAGTGGATGGAAGGGGAAGCTCAGTGAAAGAGATCAACGATTATTGTAGCGGATTGTAATGTCTAAAGAGCGAACAACTGTAGTAAAAGTGACCGCAAAACAAACAGAATCTGGATCCTCAAGTATCAATATTATAGTTAGAAGGCATCTTCATAAACAGAACCTTTACGGCAGAGCAGAAATTCTTAAGCCACTTGTCACATATGCTTATGTCAAACGCCGTCTACAGAGAAGTCACACTCACAACACCTGGTCGATTGATAAATGGAAGAAAGCAATATGGTCTTACGAATCATCTTTTACACCTTTTCCTACCATAAGACGAGTGCACGTTTGGAGGATGCTTGCACAAGCGTATGATCCTGATTGTCACCTTCCGACTGTCAAGCATGGAGGTGGATCTGTACTGATATGGCCAGTCGTGTCGTGGTTTTCGTAACCCTGAAAGGAAGGATCACTAGGGAGAAGTATGGAGAAATTTTAGCTGACCAGGTCCATCCTAGGCTGCAAACTTTGTTTTCTGCAGGAGATGGAATTTTCCATGATGATAATGCACTTATCCATGCAGCGGGACTTGCCCAATCATGATTTCATAAACACAAGGAGGAATTTAAACATCTACCTTCGCCCTCACATTTACCCGACTTCAATATAATTGAACCGTTGTGGTCTATGTTAGAGCATTCAACACAGAATCAATATCCTCCACCGGCTTCTCTCCCAGAACATTCACAATATCTCCATGATTAATGATAAATTATTCCTTTAAACACTATTCAGCACTTGTATAAATCGATTACTAGATGAATCCAAGCTATATACTATGCACAAAGGTGATACTATATTAATAAAGAATTCATTTTAAATCTAAATGGTTTCCATTATTTTGATAACTATATATATATATATATATATATATATATATATATATTAGTAAGATTTAACTTAATTCCTATTAATTTCTCACCATAATAATTTGATTTCCTAAATATTCCCTTTCTCTCCTTTAAAAGATAGTATTCATTCTTATTTCCTGATACGATTCCGTTTTCTTTTTAATGTATTCAAACAGACGCTCTTAAAATTTTCAAAGTTAGCATTCTCCCACGTTACACACCTGTAGGGATGATCCGTACCAGGCTTTAAGTCTGCACTTAGATTCCCTTGAAGTCCCTCCATCCATACCGCGTGATCTCTGACGACTGAAGTGAAATTTCCGTATTATATAAACAAAAACACAGCGAAAACCGATCTCTTCTTATTCCTCTCTCGCTCACTCTTGCTGTTATACTCACTCTGTCATAATCGGTATCCAACGGAGGATTTGTGTTTAATTTCCGCAGTGTAGAAATGCTCTCTCTCTCCGCTAAAATAAAATAGTTCTATAAAATTGAAATTGGTTTCGAGTGTTGTTTTATAAAAAAATGAATTAAGTAGTAACAGTTAGAAGTAGTATATATATATATATATGCAGTTCAAAACTTTCAACTGCCCACCTGCCCCGATGGATTTCTCTAAGTTGATAGAAAAATTGATCAAATCAATTTAAAACTAAATAGACTTCCAAATATCTTCTTAGTGATCAGTTAATCTTAAATAAACGCGATGTTTGGAAATTAATTTCTTGAGAATTATTCGAGATTGTATTTAATATTCTTCAAAAAGAATTTCACTTCATAATTTAAAATTAAAATTAATTTGACTTTAACCATTTTAAACAGTACGAGACATTATGCACACCTCGTGAAACAAACTAGAAAAATTGAGAAAACCGAAAAGAAATGCTATTTTTCCTTAAATTTATACAAAATCAAAAAAATTTAGTACATTGTGTGATTTTCACAACTCTTTTTTTAACATTTGGACACGATTCACCATGGATTCTATTAATTTTTTACAATCATTTATAATATTTGTTTCTTTGTACCACACATGAATTAGCGCCGTGATTAGCTTCTTCGTAGTTGTACAGTCTGTACTTAATAGGCGATTCCTGCTTATCGCCCAGAGATTCTCCATTGAGGAGATATCCGGAGAATTCGCAGGCAATCCCAATGTCTCAATTTGGTTATCAAACATGAATGAATTTCTTGAACATTTTAGACGTATGGCACGAGGCTAATTCTTATTGAAAAATCCCCTTTCCAACAGGGTATTGTTTCTTCAACTCTGTAACAACCTTTATTTTTAGAATAGTAATATATTGGTGAGAACGCATCAAACCATTAACAGGCTACGAAGAACCAACCCTATTATAACCGAAACAAACCCAAAACATCTTTTGAGGGTGTTTAACAAATTGATTCATATAGTAATCCCGAACCCTAACGCCTGGCGATCTTCACGCGTGTTAAGTTCTCTGGTATTTTACGAAAAAAATGACTTTCGTCACTAAATAGCACTTTCCTCCAATTTTCGATTGTCCAATTCATGTATTTTAACGCCCACAAGTAGAGTGTTTTCTTCGTTACTTGCGTCAGAAGCTGTTTTTTCAGAGACCGATCGGCTGCAAGAAAAAGCCTCCGAACAGTAGATGAGCCAATATTTATTCCATGTTCTTTTAAATCTCTATTAAGTGCAGCACTATTCGCTCGATGGTATTTTTTGCATTGTGTAAGTAGAAAAGTGTCATCTCTTGGCATTGATTTATTTTTTCGGCTTCATTTCCCTTTCTACTTTGAAGATACGTTCCTGTTTTTGTTTACTTTGTTTTATGATAAGGCTCAAAATTGCAATCTTCGAAATCTCTACAAGTTCTTTGGCATGTTCGGAGACAGTAACAACCTTTGTGCGCTTTTGCGGCGTTGCATTAATCTCTAACGACAATGAAACTCTCAAGTAATGTGATCATAGCTAATGTTTTCCTCTACCAAGTTCCTAAGCATGCGCTTTCAGAAACCCTCTGATTTAAAGAAATTGTTGCTAGACAAAGAGATTATTCATTCCATCCATATTTCAACATATTTTAGTATGATTATTGAAGAATAATATGAATGATTTTAAAATCCAAGAAAAAAATAGTTTTTTTGAAATTAATTTGCACAAGGGTGTATTTCACAAACTCCCTACATTTTGGAATAGCAAATAAAACAGCCACTACTGAAATTTCTGTTCATTATCTTGCCTTCACTTCCGAAAGCACGACTTTACTTAAATTTGATTTTTAAATGCTTAAATAATTTAATTATTACAAAATATTTCTGAAAATAATTTTAAAACCTTTCTACATGGAAATTAAGGTAATTGAATATTATGTATGTCTTTTAACTAAAGTTCCAATTTGAAAAATTTCCAAATCTCGTTAAAGTCCCATTTCCAATTAAAATAATATACGTAAATGACAAAAATGTTAACTGTCCCACCACGCTTTCACTGCGATCAACGGGTGTAACATTAATTTCTCCTGGAAGAGATGAATTAGCGTCATAAGAATTTTCAGAAGAATTTAAATTCAAATAATTCTGTTTCTGTTGAATTACACCAGCTTTGTTTATGTATTTTTTTTTTCAAATCCCAAATGCGAAATTCTCCACCCGTTTATTCTCTATAAAGCATCCGAGCAACTTGATAATACTCTGAAGGCAATTTTTGAATAAGCTTCAATCCTATTAAAAATTGAGGAATTATGAAACCCATTTCTTTACTTTGAAATTACTTTTTACTACTTTCTTGTATAAATTACCAATTGTTTCTTCTTTTAAGTTAAATAATTGCTCAAACTAAGCGTCAGTTAAAACCGCTAACCTGGTTCTCGAAGTTGATTAAATGTACTCTTTGTGAATTTAGGTTATAAAATTAAATATTCGAATTAAACAAGGAGTTCGAATCCTAATTACATTCTAAAACCTATCTGAGACATAATGAAGATTGTTGTCATTAAAACGGACATTTACAAGTATTCAAAGTTCTCGCGGCCTTGAGTGAAATTTAAGAATACTAGGTACCGACTTTGTTATTTCACTTTGTTGCAATATTGAGAGGTTTGACATTAGGCTATTCGCGGTTTCTCTTCACTAACCTTGGGGACTTTTAATTAAGATTGATTGCTTTTGCTAAACAACCTTTGCCCAACCAAAAATGAAACATGAATATGTAGATAGAAAGTAGGTAGAAATGAAGTGAAGCGGGAGAGTTAGGAAATATATAAACTCCGACTGAAAGTTGCGAAAGAGAGGTTGAAGGAGGAGTTGAAAGAGGTGGAAAGAGAGGTTGAAGTAGGTGGTTAGATTAAAAGTTGAGGAATTCCAGAGATTTAGTTATTCCAGTGTTCAACAATTGTTCCAGAGTCTGAGTAGCATTCGAGGAAGGCTTAGTGGTAAGAGTCTGTTAGATTATTATTGGTGGGTAGAGTTAAGGTAATAAAATCCTTGCCTAGGAGAGCATTAATAACTGTTGTTATATTAACTATAAGTTAATAAATTCCGTAATTATTGTTCCAGTGTCTCTTTGATTGACTAATTGAGTCTTAGTGTTTAATAATTGAGTTTGCTATGGCACAAGAGGTAGCCCGGAAAGGGCAAGCGTCGTAGACAAACTTAACCAATAACAATTACATTGCTCTAGACCAGTAATTAATGACTTGAGGTGGAAAGACGTGGCACGCACGTTCAGATGTTTTTGTCTCGGAGTCGCCAATAACGTGTTATACGTCTCTGGAAGCAATTGTCACAGACGTAAAACAGACGTACGAGGCAGATTGACTGAGATTTTTTGCCAGAGAACCGTCCATTATCATCTATATATATGGCAGGTATTGCACTGTTTAATCCGTATACTTTATTCTATAAAAATTGGTGTAGAAAAAACAAGAAATATGCGTTTTCGAAGTTTCGAATAGATGTGGCAGAGCAAATTTTGCAAAGTCATATGTTCTAGATTATAAAAAACATGGAAGTATGCATGCTGGTAGCTCACCGGTTTGTTTACAGATAAAGTAATGGGGACATTTCCCCAGGAATATTCCACCCACAAACGCCAAAACATTCCACAAAGGAGGAGTAGGGTATGTACCAAACACAAAGAACGCAGTGAAACTGCTTAGGAATGTAACAAATCCCTTGTGTCATTACATATCCCACACTATTTTGAAATATACCATATACCTTACAAGATTATTAATAATAAATGTTAGTATTTATATTTTTGTAATTTTATCACCAATCAAGGCGTCGTTATATTCGCTTCAAAAACTATTAGAGGTCCTGCGGTGAAAACCATTTAGTTTAGGAGATATAAATCTTTTTTCCGATTTCCATAACACATCGAACACTTGACGCCTCACAGCGAGTTGCAGTTGAATATTTTAGAGCCCACACTTGTGGATGTCTTGCCACAGCAACTGTTTAAGGTTCCCGTCTACCCACCATTTTGATTTCGTGGACGTAATGTTAATCCTATGGAATTTTGACTTTGATTTTTACATCTTTGAACTATTTGAATACATGAAAGTGCATCTGAAAGGGCAAAAATTATGAATGCTTCTACGGAATTACTTTTTTTTCTAAGATTTTTAAAAATATTTTTATTCCTAATTTAATGATTCGTTTGCTAGTTAAAAATTTAATGATTCGTTTGCAAGTTAAGTCTTTAAAAATAATTTCATAAATAATTTTAAGAATCGGTGGGAAAAAGTAATTCCACAGAAGCATTTATTATTTTTTTACCATTTCAGAGGCACTTTATTGCATTCAAATAGATCAAATATTAAAGAGGTGAGAATTAAAACCGAAATTCCATGGGATTAACATTACGTCCACGAAATAAAATTGGCGGGAAGACGGGAGCCTTAAGTCCCACATTCAATCAATCTTTAAGCGATCTTTATATTTCGTTAATACTGAGTACTCGTTTTTGATTATTATAGCAAAAAGCATAGTACAAAATTATATTTTATCCTTGCAGAAAAATTCACTTTTAAATTTCAAAACATAAAACTTATCATCACTTAAACATCTTTGCGTCAGTTTCCAAAATATAAGCTTCTATTTCAGATTTCTTAAAAACATTATTTTCTCGTGAAACTTATAGGTATTTCCTACTCATTCTTGCTTACTTATTAATCGTTGTTATGCTTTTGAGGGAAAAACCTCAGGAGCCCTCTTAAGAAGTGATTACAGCTAATGGTTATAGCAGATGAATATAACGAAAACGTCCTCTAGTGAGAGTTTATGATCAAATTTATAACTGACTTCAAATCATTCTTAAAGATTTTGCATTTTTTATTCATAATTATAAGTATAATCATTGAAAGCTTGCTGCTTATTGTAAGAATCCTTTTATTTTTGAAAATGAATTTTACTGTTTCGGTTATTTCTCAGAATTATTCACATGAATTTTTAACAATTTATTGAATATTTCTACTTTAAAATTTTCTTTTCACACTATTATTTTTAAATGTTCTTCAGTAAATATTCTTTTCACAACAACTGAAATTGCTAGTATTAAAATATCAATGCCACATTACTACCGAATTCTCCATCTAACTAATATAATGAAATATATGCAAAATTAGAGTTTTCGTTTCATTGAAATAAAAACTGCAAAGCTGCTATTTATTTAATATGTATTTTTCTTATTATATTTATTTTCTCACTATTTAATTTTATATTTTTATTTCCTTTTTTTTATAAGTTAACGCAACATAAAACAGATTATTTTCTCTACTTCCTTTCATTTACAGAAGCATTCTAGATTGGTTTTACTACATTTTTCTGCTTCTTGTAAACTAATGTAAATCTACATTTTTTTAAAATTTGAAATGTGTTTAATAAAATAGTTCTGTTCTTATCACTGAATTTTTAATTTTCCATTTTTGTAGTTTGAGTGCAATAGATTGATTTTGAACATTTTTTCTTCTTTCTGTTTATAGCAATATTGCAGTTCGGTATTCACTGTTAGAGTATAGTTGGAATCGTTTCATTTTCTAAGACGGTAAGATCTCTTATGTTCAATTGTATTTGATTTTCAATGCTTCCATTCCAGTTTAGGATCTAGTAGACTTCTTTTAGAAAAATCTCATTCATGTTTATAGACATTACATTTTTATAGTAATCGGGTTTGAATATAAAAAATGCTGTAAACCCTTTCACTTCTTATGTATCACATGCGTTACGCTCGCGTTTACTCCCCTGTGATCATCGTATTACATTTGATACGCTACGAGAATGTCTGCTACACACCAATGTATCAATACAGATACGCTCGATAAAAACGTTTTATTTGAATTTTTAAGTGTTACTAGATGGCGTTGCAATACCGTGAAATCTATATTGATAGGATATTTCGAATGTTGACCTTGATGGTTTGGGATTGGATTTCACTTTCGGCTGTCAAGAGAGGGGGGCGGGATATTTGTTTTTAATAAAAAAAGCATGCGTTGCGGAGTAACTCTTTAAATGTTATTCAGTAAATATGGGAAAGAGTGGTTTATACTGTGGTTATATGGTTTAAAGGGCTCGTTTGCTTTTGGTTTGCTTTTATTTCCTTCTTTCTTGTTAGAAGTTCGAATGGGAATTTAAGGATGTTTATGAGAAATAAAGTTCCATTCGATCGGTTTTTCTATTGTATAGCGACAGTTATGGTGAAAAGAAAGTATTTAAAAAAGAATCGATAATTAATCTGACAGTGGTATAAATGAAAATTCTGATAAATCTGCACTGTTTAGTGATTTAGATGATGAGCCAGGAACATCAAATAATGATATATATGAAATAAAGCAGAAATATTCGTTTGATTATACATGGAAGACATGTGACGTTGGAGTATACATGGAAGAATGTTTTGTAAAATACCACACAATAAAATAAGATTGATTTTTATGTATCTTAATATTCCATGTAGTTGTATATTGATACACTATGAAATTTATGTATCAAATAAAGTATATATTGTATTTTCTAAAAAGATACGATTTTCTGTAATAATTTTAGGTAGTTCTTTGAATAAAACGTATATTTTGCGTTAATTTTTCTTTCTTTCTTCTGTATTATGTTTAATGCATTTTAAGTATATTGATAAGCATATGAAATTCAAAAATTCTATTGAATAGCCGATTTTAGAGGGATTTTTTTTTTTACGAATTAGGCTTAATATCTAAAACTGCCAGGGCACAGCATGATACTCTGCGGTAAGAAGCCGCGGGTCCAGAGAAGGACTTCTCTTTTCTCCCTTCGGTAGTGAAAGGGTTAATCAGTCAATTAGTCAATTAATTAATTATGGTATTACAATCATAAACATTTCATTATTAGAGAGAATAACAACTTTTAGCCTCAATTAGATTTCATTTTCAACAACTCCTACTCTATTTTAGAGTCTTCTTTTAGCAAATACCATTCGATTTTCAAATCATTAAATTTTTAGAGTTTTTGGTTATGAGAATGCAAAGATAAAAACAAATTGCAATAAACCAACGAAATACCATAGACCACTGTAGTGTAGTAGTATATTCGAAATCGTTTCATTTCTCGAGACAATAACTACTTTTAGATTTAATTGGATTTGATTTTTAACAACTCCGGTACCAGTCTTTTTCTAGCAAATCCAATTCATGTTAGGGATTCTTGTCATGATTCAATAGTTAAAAACAATGTTGTTTTTAAACATTAAATTTTTTTAGAGTAATGGAGCATGAATATACAGAAAAAAATTGCTGTACATCAATGAAATATAATAAACAATTGAAGTATAGTCATAACCATTTCATTATCCAGGACAATAACAACTTCTAGGCCCAAATAAATTTGATTTTCAACAACTCCCATTCCAGTTTTTTCCCATGCAAACTTTTTAGATTAGACCACAATGAGATAAAAAAAAATCGCCTGGTATAAATCTGTCAAATGGAAATCTACGGAAGGAAATTATATTAGAAATCGATCCGGTTCAGAAAACAAATATTAAAATAATTCCTTCACTTCGATTCAAATTCACCCACTCGTTCTCCCTCGAGACCAATCTATATCACAGATTCATAACAAGCTCGTTTGCACCCCGCCTCATGACAGTAAAACCCAGAAACGCTGACCGATTTGCGTGTTTGTTTAGAACGAAATAGCGCTTCGGGTCTGACCTCTAGACAAACAGGCCGAGTTGTTTTCTCCTAATTTCTCTCCTTGAATATTGATCGAAAAGACTCCTGTGATGCTCTTTGTTTGAGGTTTGACAAGTCATCATCCCCCTTTGCGCATTTTTATTACTACTAGTCTGCTTGAGAAAAAGTTACGGGACTAGAAAGTGATTTTATTCTTAGTTTATGGCAGACAAAGAATTCAATTTGATTTTATGATCGATCTTTTTGAGAAAAAGGGATCTCTGTGAGATTTTTTTTTATGGTTTTGGAAGGCAAACAATTTTTTTTCTTCCCATCCTGCTGTTGAACCATGCTATAAAGATGTTTATTTGCATTGTTTCCAAGAATGATATTGCAATTAATTCCGTTTTTTTCCTTCCTAATTTAAAAGACATCATACAGATATTTCATTTATTATATGCAATAGTTAATAAGGTTTTCTTAATGTCTTGACGTAATTAATATTCTTGTTACCAAGATGCTCGATGTACAGTACATTAGTTGTGAAAATACCAGCGTATTTTTTCTGAAAGATAATATTCTTATTTTTCAACAAATATAAAATCCTTTTGAATTTATGTTCAATCTTTTGGGGGAAAAAAGAATTCTCTGTGAGATGTTCTTTTTATGATTTTGGAAAGCAAATAGGTTTTTTTGCCCCTTCATCCTGTTATTGAATTGTACTATAAAGATATTTATTTGCATTGTGTTCAGGAATGATATTAGAAAATACCATTTTATTTTTATCTGCCTAATTTAAAGGGTATTTTAGCGATATTTAATTTATTATATGTTGTTGTTAATAAGAGTTTCTTAATTGTTTTGATATAGTTTATATTCTTGTTACTAAGATTCTCGAAATTCAGAATATTAGGAATAAAAGTTTCAGTATATATTTCGTTTTTAAACGATAACATTATTCTTATTTTTCTGCAAATAAAAAATCATTTTGAATTTATGACCGATATTTTGAGATAAAAGGGTTCTCTGAAAGATTTTTTTTATGGTTTTGGAAAGGAAATGGGTTTTTCCCTATCTTGTTGTTGAACCATGATATGAAGATATTTACTTGCTTTGTTTCTGAGAATTATATAGGAATCAATACCAGTTTATTTGTTTTTTCTGCCTAATTTAAAAGATATCTTAGTGATATTTCATTCATTATATGTTGTTGTTAAAAAGTTTTTCTTAATTGTCTTGATATAATTTATATTCTTGTTACCAAGAGGTTTGATGTTGAGTTAAAAAGGTGTGAAATTTTGAGCATATTTTTTTTAAAAAAATGTAATATTATTCTTATTTTTCAGCAAGTAAAAAAACAATTTGATATATTATTGTTCTTTTTGAAAACAAAAGGGTTCTCTGAGAGATTTTTTTATGATTTTGGAAAGCAAATAGGATATTTTTCCCATCCTGTTCTTGAACCACGATTTAAAATTGTTTACTTATCTTGTTTTCGAGAATAGTATTGGAATTAATACCTTTTTATTTGCTTTTTCTACCTAATTTAAAAGATGTCGTATATTATATGTTGTTGTTAATAAGGATTTTTTAATTGTCTTGATGTAATTTATATTAATGTTACTAAGAAGTTCGATATTTTCTGTACAATAGTTGTGAAAGTTCCAGCATATTTTTTTAAACGATCATATTATTTATATTTTTCATCATATAAAAAACATTTTGATTTTATGATCATTGTTATTGAAAAGAGTAGGGTTCTTTGTGAAATATTGTGGGTTGTGGGAGGTGTGGGAGGAAAGAAATAAGGTTTTTCCTGTCCACTCATCGAAACCTTCCTTAAAGATGTTAATTTGTATAGTTTTCAAGGATTGGGATTATAGAGAATTAGAATTCTTTATTAATTTACTTGTTTATTTATAGTGTATACTTAATGTACATCATAGGATATAGCAGCATTATTTCATGTATTAGATTGTAGTCTTGTTATCAAACATTTTAACTAGGATGCACTATAACACATGAAATAACACTAATTATATGATTGTCTTAATCTAATTTACATTGTTGCTGTTTAAAAATTCGAGAATCATCTTATTGTACTACAAAAGTTTCAGTAAATTTTATATAAAATATAATACACATATTTTTAAGAAAAAGGGAATTTTGATTTTATGACAATCTATTGTAAAAATAATTCTGTAAAATACTAATTTTGTTTTAGGTAGCAAATAGGACGTTTTACAAATCTGTTGTTGAACCACTTCATAAATAAGCTTATTATGAAAGCTTAAGCTTATTAGAGGTTGAACAATATCATATTAATGTTTATTTGAGTTGTTTCCGAGGATGGCAGTAATATATGAAATAATTTTTTTTATTTATCTATTAAAAATAGTTTCCATCTAATTCGCAAAATATTAGAATGATATTTCATTCAATTTGCTGTTGTATTTTTAATAAATGTTTCTAAATTCTCTAGATTCAGTTTATTTTCTTGGTATTAAATGTTTGAATATTCATTATATCTTATTATAAAAGTTTCGGTATATTTTGTCTGAAAGATAGTATTATTCACATTTTTCAGCAGATAAAAAATCGATTTTATTCTAGGATTAGTGTGTTCAAAAAGAAAAGTTTTTGTGATATTTCTTCCGATTTTGCGTTTTCTTCTCAAATTCCTATAAATTTAGAAATTTGAGTAGCTTTCAATTATAGGCATAATATAAGGATTTATATATTTTATTGATACTTTTCCATTTCGCTGGAGCAGGCGATAAAGTCGCCAAACATGATACAACTGACGCCAAACGAAATATGTGCATACAGCGTGTTGTCACCAAAAAAGTCTGCTCGAGAAGATTTGCGCCGGTAAAATGGAAAAATATCTTTTTATTTATTTATTCTACGTAATTTAAAACATAGCGCACTGGTAGCACATTTTTTTTAATATTTTGATGATTGTCTGTCATTACTGGACTCTTGTGCAATATCTCTATCAAATGTATTAAACAATAATTCGAGATAAAAACCAACGTTTTTATATGATGGCAAAGTTTATTAAAGAAAATTATTGAAATATTAGTTAAAACTGGTCGCAAATATATAAATACTGCATTGTTAGGCAAGTAAGAACAGTTCTCGAAATTTCAGAGCTCTAGCTCGATGGAAATTGGGTTAAATTAACAATAGAAAATTTGATGACACATGGATACACACACCAAGTGAAATACATAAAAACGTTAAAACTAACTAAAATTAATTCATCCGGTAAATTAAATGGTTGGAATGCAGTTTAATCCAACCACCCTTGGCGACAAGAATTATTTGGTGGTATTTTACCAAATGTGGTTATCCTGGTCCGTTTTACGGACTTAACATTCAGCCGAAAAAAATCGCCAAGTTTGGAGCCAATTTTTGAAATAGCGTCAATTGGTTGAGCTAAACTGCATTATTAAAGAAAATATTAGCTAAAACTGGTCGCAAATGTCTAAATATTGCATTGTTAAGTGAGAAAAACCAATTTCCAAAGTTTCAGAACTCTAGCTTGATGGGAAGTTGGTTAAATTAACGATCGAAAATTTGATGACACACACACCAAGCGAAATACAAAAAAACGTTTTAATAATTCGAGATAAAAACCAACGTTTTTATATGATGGCAAAGTATATTAAAGAAAATTATTGAAATAATAGTTAAAACTGGTCGAAAATATCTAAATATTGCATTGTTAGGCAAGTAAGAACGGTTCACAAAATTTCAAAGCTCTACTTTGATGCGAAGTTGGTTAAAGTAATGATGGAAAATTTGATGACACACTGATACACACACAGATAGACACACACCAAGTGAAATACATAAAAACGTTAAAACTAACTAAAATTAATTGATTCAACCGGTAAATTAAATGGTTTGAAGGCAGTTTTACCCAACCTCCCTTGGCGACAAGAATTATTTGGCGGTATTTTGAAAAATGTGGCTACCCTGGTCCGTTTTATGGACTTAATGTTCAGCCAAAAAAAATCGCCAAGTTTGGTACTAATTTTTAAAATCGTGCCAAGTGGTTGGGCTAAACTGCATTATTAAAGAAAATATGAGTTAAAACTTGTCGCAAACGTCTAAATATTGCATTGTTAGGCGAGTACGAACGATTCCCAAAATTTCAAAGCTCTAGCTTGATGGGAAGTTGGTTAAATTAACGATCGAAAATTTGATGACACACACACCAAGTGAAATTCAGAAAAACGATTTAAAAACTACAACTCTTACCGAGGACACACAAAACTAAATAAGCTAAATTATTTATGACGTCAGAATATCTAAAGTCGCTCTCACTAGAGCTTAAACCTTACTGACAGCCTTAATTTGATTCAAGTAAGAAATATATCTATTACCAGTTCACTCGTTGATCATTCCACTACTTCCATGGATCGTAGCCACGTAGATTAACACTGTTATTGAATTCACTTCAATCCTCGAAGAAAACAGAGTAATTTCAATCTCAGTAACAATTCTTTGACTGAGGAACATTTTACTTTGTCTTCCTTCCTTTGTTTGTTTGGTTGGTTTTATTAACGTTGCACTAGAAGCAACACGGGCTATTTGGTGGCCGAACCTCGTAATTTTCAACCTCGGTGAAGTGACGAGGACGACACCTGAGCCGTCACCACATCTCCTAACTTCATTCCTTTTTCAATAATTGCATATAATTTATGTATCATTATAATTAAATCACTTCACTTCATTTCTATCGTCACCTAATTTACCTAATCACGTTTCATTTTGGTTGGGAAGAAGTTGCAATTTTATGTAATTCAACTCGTTGAAAGTCCTTGAGGTTAGTGAAGCGAAAATCATGGATAGCCCAAAGTTACAATTTTAAGGGTATCAGGACATCAGAAACCTTAAGAAATCGATTTTTTTATTTTTAACTTTCAAAATAGTACAAATTTTTCTGATTCAAAAGATATATAACAATTGTATATTCGTTCTTAAAATAAAAAGAAAAAAATATGAAAAATTATATAAGATAAGAAAGTAAACAAATAACCACTCCTCTTTGATACATTTTAAAGAGACAGTTTCCCTTTGTTTTGGGCGAATGTAAAACTTTTTCTTTCTTTAATTTACTAGATATCAACGCTACTTTTTAGCCACACTTACTCGTACTTTATTTTTCTAAGCTGTGTGACAAAATTCCTAACTTAATATTTCACCTGCCGCAATGTTTTCAATTCCTGCTTGGGTGCAAATAATTTGTTCTGTACTGTTACTTCTTCTTGTGTTTGCTTTCACCAGAAATATTAGATTGTGATCCAATTTTAATGATATTTAAGATTTCTAAAAACTGTTTTAATACTTTAAAAATAAATAACTATGCCACGAACCAAAAAATTTGGCAAACGGAAGTTTTTCAGAAACTAATTTTCTGAACTCAAACCAAGTGATATATTGTTGTCTTATCCCAAAGAAAACACTTTGGGTAAGGAAATTGAAGTAAGTGATGAACCAGATGAACAATATTATGTGAAATTACAAACATAGTTATTGAAATAGAATACATTTCTTCCCATATAAATAGCTTTTGCCATTGAAAAAAATGTGGTTTTCAAGATGTTGAATTAAAGGCAATATTATACAGTCGCAGAGCTTCAGCGGTAAGAATACTGATATTCTGCAAAAGTAACAATGATCATTATATCATCAAAGAAATCAAATACGTTTTATGACATTAACATAAGGCTCACATATGCAATGAGAGCTATTGGCAAGGGGGGGAGCAGCTGCTCGATTGTTCTGTGGGCTAATGAAATTGCCTTCACGACCTGCAAAGTTCGAACGTTATAATTTTGTATTTTTGAGTGCGTTATCAAAACTTCGTGACGACTCGATGAACGCGGCTGTACAAGAAATCAGTAACTGATAGTAACTCAAATATGGATGGCACATAGCACAAAAGAGGTTATTCCTCTTTAAATGGTGGTGTGTGTGCAACAATGGAAAATGGAAAAGTCGTTGACTTCGAAGTTATCAGTAAATTATTGTTCAATATGTAAGGGCAAGAAAAAATGTGCAAAAATTCTTGTATAAACTATGAAGGCTTCAGCGGGGAAATGGAATGCAAAGGTGTTCTAAGTATATTTCAAAATGTCTGAAGTATCACGAAAAGCGAAATATATTCAATACCTCGGAGATGGTTATTCCAAAGGCTTTCAAATTGCAAACGGCGCCAAAGTATATGGCGATACAGAAATCCAAAAACTTGAGTGAGTGGGCCACGTGCAGGACGAATGGATTTTAGGCTTCGAAAGGTTATTAAAAGTACTAAGCAGGTGAAGCTATCCGACGGGGGAAAATATTTCTGGTCGTGGACGACTGACTTTGAAAGAGGTTGATTTCATACAGTATTATTATGGCCATCCGAAATAATTTTGTTTCTGTGTAGGACATAAAAGAGTGATATAGGCTATTTATTTTCATAAATTGAGTACAGACAGTGGCCCCTAACATGGGAGTCACTGTCTATTATATAGGGGATTTATATGAACACAAACATTCTTTGCCAGAAACTGGTTTAGTAAAAATTAAAAAAAAGTATTTCGGGATCTCACCGAGATTGAATTACTTCGAAAGTGCTTCCATAGGAAAACTCAGAATCCCACTGAAAATTTGTTGGGATTTAAACCCAAAAATTTGTAGTTATGGATGCGGTGACTTGCTTCAATGATGGATATTCAAGCAGGCTCAAGGTTTTTGAATCTGTGGGAATTGAACCGTGGTCCAACACAGAATGAGCTTTACGTCAGACTGATATGAAGCAAATTTTGAAGCAGAATGTATTGTAAAGAAAGTGACTTTGGAGGCCAGAAAGAAAAGGAGTTTATTAAAAAGAAAAGAAAAGAATCAGGACTTAGTGGAGCAAGATGTATACCAAGCAGGAAAATATTAATCACAGGTATGTTGGGAAAAAATTATTGTTTTTCTAGTTTGTTTTTTTAAACTTTTTCTCAGAAGTATATTTATTTCCATTTAGGTACACTTTTAAAACAAACTATTGCAATATATATTTCAAACTTTTTGACATTCTCATAAAATATGCCTGTTCATACAGTGAACCTTAAATATGTTTTCCCTAAATAATGTCTAAATTTCAAAAAATAAGGTACTTGTCTATTATAGTAGCTCCCGATGATTAATTGCCAAGCGACTGAGAAATATAGCCAAGTTAATTGTATCAAAAGATAAGCTTCACGAGTTTGGAGAATGACTTGGCGTAATCGTAATTTAACGGACGCCGCTATAATAGACAAGTACCAAAATGATTTTATGTTGGAAAAAATCAAGAAATTTGAAATTTTCAAAATTAAAAAAGCTCTGTAAAAAAAGAATTATACCATGATATCATTAAAAAAGTAACTGTTAAGCGTATTCTTTTACATATACGTAGAAAATATTTTGTTTGTTTAAGGAGTAGGTTTTTTTTTTAAATGCACCTAGATGCAGATGTGTATTGTGATATGTCAAAAGTCATGTTTTTATTCGACAAAGAAAAGTAACATTTTAACTAAAAATTCATCTTTATACTTCTGTAGAATTATCAACATATCCTTATTAAGAACACGAAAAAAATCTAAGCTATACTGATAATTTTAAAAGTTAGATGTTGTATAAACAAATAGCCTCAAATTTGGTATTTTACTGTTCCTTGGATGTTCTGTTACCCTTATAAGTGTTTAATTATAATTCATAATTCTTATGGTAAAAGAATCTAGTGTCCGTGGTTGCTTAGTGGTCATGGTCACAAACTCACGCAAATGCAAACCCGTGTGGTGACCGAAAATGACAGAATAGTCCCACTGTAGCTCATGCATGTCGTAAGAGGCGACTAAAATGGGTACCCAGCTTCTGGAGGTATAGCCGGGTACCCTACCCCTGGGGATTATATCAGGGGACCTCAGGGACTTGCCTTCTTTAGGCAAGTACGGTCATCATGACCCCGAGGTATCCTAGTGATCTTTTACTTTCCCATGGGTTTACTGTCTTTGGTAAACACGGGTGACGCGCCCCCGGGATACCCTAGCGATCCTTCTCAATTTTCAACCCTCCTTCTTGTCAACCAATTTGTCTTTTCCTCAATTTCTTCTCGTCTAGACCACAGTTAATTCTTTTTTGGTGCAGCATAGCCGTATTTGGCCCATGCGCCAATAGACTTTACTTTCTCACATGATCTTTTTGTCTATCAATCGTTTTTCAATGTTTTAATGTCTAGATCGTAGATTTAACTTGTTTGGCGCAGTATGGCCACACCTGGCTCTTGCGCCAATAAAACTTCACTATCATCATCAGCATCATCACCGGTGGTTTTCGTTCAGTCGCTGGTTAGGTCCTTGGCTGCCAAAGACCCGCTGTGTTGCCGAGGCTGATGCATGTTAAATCTGTCGGGGTCCAAATTCCTCTCGTTGGAGGGGTGTGGACGTTAGAAGAGGGGGTGTCAGCTCAGGTGCCGTCCTCACCACTTGACCGAGGTTCAAAATTAAGAGGTCCGTCGCCAATAGCCCTCGTATTGCTTTTAGTGCAACGTTAATAAAAGCTAAAACTAAACTAAAACTAAACAAAATTATGAGGTCCGTCGCCAATAGCTCTCATGTTGCTTCTGGTGTGAACTGAAATATTTTCATTATATTTTGTCTAAAAGTTATTACAATTATTTACTTATGAGCAGTTAAACATCTGAATTTTATTTTACTATCGATTTATCAAAAAAATAAGACTTTATATGAAATACTTGCTCCAGTTATGGAAAATTAAAAAAGTTTTTAAATTATCCTTTTGTTCAACCATAACTTAAGGTTGTTCACTTCGGTTGTTTCGAGTATAGAGACAATATAGGAAACTAAATTTTTAATTTTTTGTACTTAATTTAAAGAACATATAATGGGCATTCATTATGATATTTCGTCTTTTTAATAAATAATTATTTGATGTCTATTTTATGTTCTTACTCTTTTGGCTTTTTCTTAAAAGATTTTTTATTATCAATGTTGAGTAGGTAAAGGATTAATTTTGCGTTTTTATAATACATTATGTCAAAATAACAGTAATAGATCTAATTATTTTTAATCAAATTCTTAGGAAATAATTTTATTTGAATATTTTCTCCTATCATCATTTTTTTAAAATTTAATACTTAGGATTTTGTGTGTTGTTTTGTTCAGTGCCCAACGTTATGCATAATTCAGCTTAAATAATCTTAATTAAATGCCGCATTTAGTTAGTAAAATTAAAATTCTTTTCAATATTAGAAAAATCTTTCTACGGTGCCGAAAAGGAAATTGTGGTCATTTTGCTTTTTATGTTAAATTGATCTTGAAGATATACGATTCATTACTTTCGAAATAAAAAATTAATACAGCCATATCGTAAATTACGTTGAATTTACTTTTAAAATTCGATCACAACGATAAACCATGCTTATGAAAGAGTTTCATCTGTTTCTCTTTCTGTTATTCATTAATCTAAAAACATTTATTAAGGCAGTGTGTAATTTATACTTTGCGCTGGCAAATGTTATACGTGATTAACTTATTGACACTCGTGGAAATATCTTTAGCAAATAAGTTCAGTTTCTGACTAGCCCTGATGATATTAATATTATTCGTAAAAATGATCTAGCCATGAGAGAAGCTTTCTCTTCTTTAGAGATTGCTACAAATCGTATGTGATTGACAATAAATGAGTCTGAAAAACCAAGTATATGCTTGTAATGAAAACGCCATCAGGCGATACACTCCATCAATTAAAAATTAGCCCTCTCGAGTTTGAACTGCGCCATGTTTTAATTACTTTCGATCTCTGGCAAATGCAAAAAATGGGATCATTTCTGAGATCCTAAATCGTATTTCACTCTCCAACAACACGTTCTTCCGTTTTCTCTCCAGAAAAGCAAAGTTTCTTTTTTATAAAAGTCTCATTAGACATGTCCTAATGTATGACTCGGAAACTTGTTTCTGATTAAATATGGAGAATATAAAATTGCAGTTTCTGAGAAAAAGATAATCAGTAGTATTCTCGCTGGCGTCGAAGAAATTGGTCTTTGGCCAACAATCTTTAATTCTGAAATTTATAGGATTTTTAACGAGTCTGATACCATTAAATATATTAAAATAACACAAATGAATTGGAATTCTCATATTCTTAACATAAATGAAAAAATTTAAGTTAAAAATATTTTTGTGGCAAAGCCCTGTACGTAGTGAATATTGCTGCACTGGAGCTCCTAACCCGGTTTGGGTCTTCATCTCCATATCTGGAAGTTAAACCTGGTTAAATTGTATCAATGTCCGTGTTTAATTTAGGATGCTTCTTTAGTTAAAGTAATTAAGTTATTAAATAATAATAAAATTAAAAATATATTAAAATTAATTATAATGAAAAGTATAAGTTACATGAAGTTAAAAATATTAACGAGCTAGCTTGAGAAAAGCTAGAAACGAGCGATCTTGAAGGGGTGGGGGAGAACAGGGTGATGGCGCTTGTCCAATCAGGAGGCAGCTACTCAGGTCTGGACTAAGAGTAGATATTCTGGCTATGAAGGTCTCCTTCTCCATTGTAAGGGGGAGAGGGAGCTTTCCTATTAGTTGTTGTGGAAATGTGTTAAGGAGTTTTTAATCAAAACTTCTAATTGTTCTGTAGTTTCTTCTATACATTTTAATTTCTTGAATGGAGGGATTTGAGTGGTTTATTAAATTATTTTTAAAAATATCAGCTATTGTTTTATTATAATCTTGAATTTTAGGGATATTTAATGATTTTTTAAAAAAAATAAAATAAAATGCCAACGGCACGCGGTGTTCCCAGGTGGTCATCCACCCAAGTACTGACCGCGCCCGATGATGCTTAACTTCGGTGATCGGACGAGAAGCGGTGTTTTCAGCATGATATGACCGTTGGATCTTTTCTTTCTGAACTACGAGGAATGAGTGTACAAGTCAGAAAGGAGGAAGACCAAAAAACTACGGTGACTTGATTCTGCGAAATCGGGTTTTAAGGTGATTGGAGAGAGCAACTGGCAGGGAACTAAGACAATAGGCAAGCTATCTTCCAAAAGAAGACCTTAAGTCATCCTTGGCTTTTGAATCAAATACGTTGATTATGAATTTCCACTATTAGCCAAAATTGTAAAACTTTTTCATAAAGGTGTATGTATGAGCTTTAATGGCTTATTATTCTACTTTTTTATAGGAATTCCATCAAGTTATATATGGATAGAAAGGTAATTCTTTTTAAAACTTTGTGACAATATTGTTTGATAAATTAATGTTGCTTCAATTAATGGGTTTTCTTCTACTCGCATTGTATGTTTGGGTCAAAATCTTAAGAGCATTTTCTCCCATTTTAAAGCACTCGATTGAGCTGAAAATTTCTATACACGATTGTTTTAGATGAAAATACGACAATTTAATAGTAATTAACACAAATTAATTGATTTAAACTAATTATTTAAAGTATTATATTTTAGGCCAAGTGTGCCAAGTCGCCAAATCCATCGCATTCCTTATCAAATTCACGCAGCAAAGAAACCCACGTTTAAAAAACTCAGTTTTTATCTTGTTCTTGAGCATATTTTTGATGTTTGCTTTCAACAGTAACGAATTTAATTTTCAAAAATATGTCATAAGAAATTTCTCCTGAACTTTTTATTGGATTGAAATAAAATATATGCAGTGTATGTCTGATACCTGCTTTCATCACCAATGAACTCAATCTTCAAAAATATGTAATGAAATAATAATAAATTTCCCCAATTTTCTTATTGGATTGGAGTAAAACAAATACAAAAATAAGTATTTTATTTACTTATCGATTCATGTATTATCTTAAATCATATGTAAACTGAAATCAAGATGTGACTGAAAATGAATGACATTTTTCAAAATTTTAAGGCAACTGTGTGGAAACTTTTTTTTTGTCTCAAGAATTTCAAACTTCGTCTTTAAGTTTGACTTCCTTCTTGGAATGCTTTATGGTCAAATGATTTTAATATTTATTTATTATTATTCGCCACCTAAGGGGCTATTGTTTTAGGTGGATCACTTTTTGCGTCATTTTTTAATTATTTCTTGCTTCAATTTTAATTACATTTGGCTTAAATATATTCAATTTAATAATTTATCGTTTGCTTTAATTTTAATATCGGAAAAGTCTACAATTGTCATTATTTGCTTTGATTCTTATATTTAATTGAGTAATTTAATACTAATTATAAAAATAAAAGAGCACATTGAGTGGTTAAATATGTTCTTTGCATATAATTTTTTAAATTGCTTTTCATTTTTACTTTCAAATTAAAATTTAATTTTTTGTTTTTAAAAATAAAATTAAGTTTTGTTCCCACCTCATTTCGAATTTGAGTTACAGTTGTTTTATTATAGCTTTATCGTGAATTTCTCAGAACGGATAGTCTCTAAAAGCGAGATTTTTTGTTTCTACAAAACATGACACTTCCAACTGTTATGCATCAATGAGCTAGATATTTTATTATCAACATATGTTTTTCGAATATTTATTCATTGAATAGACTATTCTTGAAATTTTATGTCGCTGAGAAAAAATTTATTGCGATAAAGTGAAATTAATATGACTTTTAAAGACAAATTTAGTGTTCAGAACTCGAACTACCATAGCTTCCTTCGTATGGGTTGTATTATCAAAATAATATTCTATTTTCTAGATAAGATTATATTCTGTATTATTCAATTTACAAAATGACAATATGTTCATTTTTTGAGTTATCATATTTTGCGGAAAGTCTTATTTTTCTCTCACATTTGTACAAAATGCCATTTTGACAATAACAATATACACTAAAAATAACTTTTTGTAGTTTTTTCCTAATTTTGAAGCCCGTAAATTCATAAAATATGCACTTGCCGACGAAGTGTGCGTTAATTCAAAATATTTCTTTGAAGGTTTACTGTTACCTTAAAACATTGCATTCATTTGATACTTCTCATCCACTCAATTATTCTAAAATAACGTATAATCAATTTACTATGAAGTATAAAAAAGTGTGATTAATAAAACGAAAACTATAAAAAAAGCAAGCTTCTTGCCCCAAATTTTGCTTAATCTGCGATTTTAAGATCAATCTCGTTTGAAAAAAAATGTATCTCCAAACGAATGTTTCCTTTATTGTAGCAACAGACGATAAATTCATCGCGTATCAATCTACGAAAAATTGAAGGGGAAAAAATCGGTTTTTCAGTTCTTTACAAAAATACTTAACTTATACTATGAATTTTAATTTTGTTTTGTCGTAACTGCAATGTAATAATCATTAATTTTATTCTGAAATGTGAGGAAACAATGCTAAATTATAATACATTGGTATCTTTTTTTTTTGCACACGTGTTAGTAAATATTTTGTGGAAATTACGACATCAAAAATACGTGTGTATAAAAGAAAATATACATGATCTTAGGTTCGAAAGATTAATGTTATAATACATTATGATTATATGCATATACTAATTAGCCACACAAGGAGCCTATTTTTAGATGGATCATCCCTGTTCAGTTCTTTATCATTTGTGTATATATATATATATATATATATATATATAATGATTGTATTTGTGCGTTTGTACTTGGTAATTCATGCATAGTTTTAAATACTTAAATTACTAATTACATACTGAACGTATTTTAAAATTTTTAAAATGATTACTTATTAAAATACTTCTAAAACCACAATACAACAGACTCAAAGCAACTTGAAAATAGTCCCTTTTTTACACATATATTAATATTGTCTTAAAAATTGAGTCCAATAAATTATCAAAGCAGTTATAATAAAATAATTTACTTTAATATGGCTTGATAAATAAATCGCATTAATTATACTGGTTTATTAGTTTCATCAATAATCAGATCAATCTATTCCATACTTAATTTGATCTCAAGAGGCGTTCCCTTTTAAATCATCTTTTTTCATCTACAGAAGGCTGTTGCTTTCTTTCAGCATTTTCAAAATCAATTCCCTTTGGAGCAAACGGGATATGAGATACGAAGGTCAGCCGTTGGTGGCGCTGCGTGATTTTTGCTTTTTTAATGCTCCTAAACGTAAAAATCAAATACTTCGGGAGAGTTCTAGTTGTGGGAGTGTTCATAGTGTGTCGATATTCTCCATGTTTTTTCTTTTACGATTTGTTTGCTATTCCACCAAATATGCGGGTGAAATATGGGTTTGGGTGCTTATTGATTCAAATGGAAATTTCACATGTTGTTTTTTCAGGGGCACTTATTCAATTTTTTTTCTTACACCTGCTTTTCTAAATTCTACTTTTTCCTCTCACTGTTTGTTTAACTGAAAATAAGGGGAATAATTTTTATGATAATACCATTGGTTTAACTCAATTGGGGGGGGGGGTTAAAGAAAACATATTATAAAGAAAAAGAAGAAAAGCTTTACAGAAAAAAAAGTTTTTGTAGAAAGAATTTGATTAATTCCTACATTATGTACGTATGAATATAATAAGGAATCGAAGCTGAAATGAGATGTATATTGCTCTTTGCTTTTTAATCGGTCAATAAAATTTACATCATTGTATGCAGTTTTATTTAAGACACACTATTATTTATTTCAAAAATTAACTATTAGAATCATTCTACAGTGGCAAATGATGGAAATAATCTTACAATATTACAGTTGTTTGGTATATAACCTCTAGGTCTTAAAATTTTTTTTACAATAAAATCTTCGAAAAGTTATATATATATATATATATATATATATATATATATATATATATATAT
>BMAW01003929.1:38443-53077 GCA_019974015.1 Nephila pilipes
TATATATATATATATATATATATATATATATATATATATATATATATATATATATAATTATTAAAAACATTTGTTTAAAAAGAAGTTTTGCATTAATATACTTTAAATTGTATTATTGTTGAAAGCATATTTTTGCCTGTGTGATAATATAGTTCTTTTAGCTTTATTATATAGAAATTTAAACAGGTAAATAAAATTTTATTAATCTTTATCCAAGATGCTTCTAAATAAAAAAAAAATATGAATCTACCGAGATTTGTATGAAAAATATTATCCTCTTGAGATGTAATATCCATTCTATTGGACATTTTTATTTTGCATGCAGAAAAAGAATGTACAGTTTTACACCCTAAAGTCACGCCCTCCATTATATGGAACAGTTTAGTGCTGTCATCTATTCAGCAAAACTTGAAATTATTTGGCGGGATCCTTGTCCCAGAAAATGGCTGACAAGAAGAAAACAAAAATTGAAGGTATGTTAGTATTGAAGCATGTGTTGAATTTAGTTTCATTATACTTTAACATATATTAATTAAATATAGCTATTATACAATTTTAAATGTGGGAATAGTGAAATTATGTTGTATATTTACTCAATAGCATATGTTTTTACAAGTCGAAGATCTAATGTCCATTATAAATGGACTGGACAAATACTATATTTTTCTTAAATTTTTTAAACTAAAGGCTGTATATACTGTTTTGTATTACTTTTTAGATGATTTATCTTAAATGAGGGAAACTTTGCTCGAAAATTGAGTCACAAGAAGTTTTTGGTATCAATGTACATACATATCCGGATGAGATTAGTCTTCTAAATGTGAAACAATGTTTTATTGTTAAGTGGTTACAAGAAAGTACACGCAATTAAAAAGAAGTTTCTTTCCAACAAAATACAAAATTATTCCGAGAATCTCCAGCAAATACATTATATTATCAGTTAATGGGAGAATTACACACGCATAAAAATATACGAAAACTACTGTCAAAATTCGCAAACTGGCTGAACACAGAGATTTAAGTTACGCTATGGTATTGCCAATAATAATTTAAATGCAATAATATAAAATCTGTATAAATTACATTTCGCGAAATGTATGTTTAAAAATATTCTCACTAAGGCATATCACTTTTGTTAACAGTTTTAAAATTCAATTTTCTAACGTTCTATTTATGGAATTCTATAATGCATCCACAAAATTAGCAAAGAAACATGTATTTTTAACAGTAAAAAACGCATTAGTGATATACTAAAAGTATTTGTATTTAAGTATTGGTCTTATTGCAAGTGAAAAAAACTCTTATTTTCGGTGTATTACGATCAGTTGACAAACGTGACATATGAGCTGATCCTTTACTTTTTAACGTCCGTATCATGGGGCGTGAGAACTGAAGCATTCAGTTGTTTTTAATGTGCTCTGTTAATTCTTCAAGACTAACCCTGATGAAAACAAATCTCATATAGTTGGCTTTATTTCAACATCGTCGATCCAAAAATTCTCAATCATTAGTAACCGACAGATTGATTATTAACTTCGCACTGAGAAGCAACACGAGGGCAATTAACGACGAATCTCGTAATTTTTTACCTTGGTCAAGTGCCGAGTCACCTGAGCTGCCTCCTCCCTCTTCAAACTTTCACTCAAAGCTAATTGAAGGATGTGAGACCTCAAGCAAATTTAACATGCATCATCCTCACTACAAGGGGTATCTTTAGTGGCATCCAGGATCAAACCCAAGACCCTCAACGAAAACAACGACGATAGCTAATCATCGACCATGACCATAAAACTACCACTTCCCCACTGTCAATCTTGGTCATTGGGCTATAGTTGTTAGCCACCAAAGCAATAACTTATTAGTTATTGCCTTAGGTGGATCACTTTTGGAGTAACATATCACTTTTCAATTTCTTATCGTTTGCTTCAATTTGAATTACATTTATTTGAAATATATTCATTTTTATAATTTAACGCTTCCTTTAGTTTTAATATCGGAAAAGTTTACCATTTTCCCTTTCTCGATATTTCACAAAACTGTGCATAGAACTTTTTTTAATTTTTGAAAATTAATCCTATTTAAGTTAGAGGCGAAAGAAGGTTCTCGAAAATACAACTAAACTTATTCACAAGTACAAGAAATTTGAGAAAATTATTTTATATAACAGGTATCCTAAACGTTTCTGCACTCATGAATTTACTATTAAAAATAATGAACTTTAAAAAATAGTTTTTATGCGAATAGGAAAAAGAACTTTTGACAAAACATAGCAAACATTTCGTTCCAACATTTACAACAAATATTTAAAATGTGTATACATTTTTCTAGGAGACAAATCTGAAATTTTTTGCACATATTTTATAAAAATGGGTTTCAAGATATGTTGCGAGTAATTTTTTTTTATCTCTTGAATAATATGATAAATCTTTTATCGGTTAGGAATTATTTTCACAAACTTTTCTTATTCCCACAGAAAAAAAAAGTCAGAAAACGCTCAGATCAGGGAAACGAGGCTCTTGGCTCAAAGAATGCGGTGAATATGGCATAATAGTAATGAAAATTAAGGACATGTTACAAAAAGTTTTTCGGTAATTAATTCTATTAAGAAACATTTAAACACTTCGTTCCTTTGATACGAACTTTATAAAGAACAAAGTGTTTTAGCAAATTATCCCCAAACAATATACGACAAAAAGAAGTTACCATATTACTCAAAACATACTGGAATTTGCATTAAACATCTGGAAATAGGTTTCTCAAAATATGCACAAACGAATTCAACTTTTAATTATTAAAAAGTAGTTGAAAATTGTAAATGGAAGTTCAAAATTTTATCTACGCTATGTTAGAAGTACTTTTCATAATTAGCAGAAAAATAACTGCTTTAAAACTCATTAATTTAGCATAATAAATACAGTTATTGTCAATACAGGAACCTGGAAAGATAAGACTAAATATATTTCAGCTTTCCGCATCTTACACCTTTGGCTTCTTGCCTGCTACTGAGCTCTCGATGCGCATACAGCGCCCTCTAACTGATTGGCGTGGGAAATATATTTCTGCTTTAATGCAACTTAACTGAAATGAATCTTCCTGTTCAACGAACGCACTTTCAAAAACTGATGCACGTTAAAACGTAATTTGTGCCCTTTACAAAAAGTTTAAATTTATTTGTTTACAAGAAATAGTTAGACGGTCATTAATGTGTTTTATTTCGAAGGAAAGATACTGCGTAGCAAAAATTTCAAGTTCCTTTATTCTAAATTAATAGGTCGAGGTTTCAAGTTTCATTTTTATTTCGTATTTTATGGAATAAAGAGGGCTATTATTTAAAAAATATACCTTAGTAAAAAAGAAAAAAAAATGATAAAATGGTTTAAGTATACTAGGGCATACAGTGAATTGTGCAATATTATATCTAAGACTCCTTATTTTTGTCATTTATACTTTTCCAAATTAGTAGCGGAGCTTAGCTTTTTTGTATGCCTTATAATGATATTTTACTTAGTCTATAAGATTATAAATAAAAGTATTTTTTTGTCCAGAAGGCTTTCTTCACTTTTAGTTGAATATGGACATGATTTGTGAGATATATTTTCGTTTAAGTTCCGTTTTAAAGAAAACTGTCAGTAAATTTCCAAATAACCTTAATGTATTCCAAGTAAACACAGTAAGATTTCAAATTTTGTTATGCTTTATAAAAGGTGTTTATGCATGTAGGGAGCCAAAAATAATTTTTTTCTCTAAGTAATACCTACATTTTAAGAAATGATTTTTTATATATGACAAAAAAAAATTCCAAAATTACAAAACTATATAAATTTTTCTAAAGAAAATACAACATTAAAAAAGTTAATACACTATAGTTTGTATGCTTATGGAATATCATTTTTTTAAAAATGGCACCTAAATGCATATATATCTCAAAAATCAAATCCATGTTCATTTCAAAGAGAAAGAACAACTATTTTGACTAAAATACTTTTATAAGTCAATGAAATAATTAAAATATTATTATTAGGCAAACAAAAAAAACCTAAGTTCTACGAATAATTGAAAAACATAAAGTTCAAAAAAAGAGTTTTAAATTTGGTATTTTATTCCCCCCCGTATGTCCTGGTACATTAATAAAGAAATTGTTTAAAGAACTTAATTTTACTCCGACATTAATTTATGATGGATGGCTTTTAAAAGAAAATTATACCTTCATTCAAAGAGAAGAGAGAAAATTATTTCTTATTATCTGAAGTATGGTAGAGACAAAAGCAATATTTTCACTTAAAAAAATCTAGTGTATACGAGGGTGGCTTAAGAAGAACTATTATTATTGTGTGCTGACATCTAATACACGTCGCTAAAGCAAATGAGATTGATGCAGAAGTTGTTTTTGATTGGTGCCTTGTCGAGTTGTCAATATTGAGGAGACTTGCATTCATCATTAGACAGCAAAAACCAAGCAGCAATAAAAAATAAAGGATTGCTTTTGGTAAACCTGCTTCAAAGTAGGTGAAGACGGTCTCATTTGATTGACAGTGTAGCGTAGGCTATAAATAACCCCTCCACAGACTTGTTTTGAACCCCGTTTTGTTCCCAGCTTCCCATTCATTAAAAATATATAGTTAAAAGCAATAAAGAACAAAGTCAGGTGGCTTGGACATTCAGCCACATTCATGGACTCTGTTACACAGGTGCGGCAGAGTTCAATCCTCTTTGTGAGGTATTGTTGATCCATGTCATGGATATAATGTGATTTTATGGCCTAGCTGTGTGACGGCCGACACCGACTTGCACGTGGGGAAGACTGACATTGTCCGACTTGAGCGAATAGTGTTGTATGGGACAAAATCGGAGTTTGTCTTTGATTGGGTTGTTCTTTCAAAAAAGGAAAATAACTCAAAAGGAAGGCGGGAGACAGACCTACCCGAGGTCTTAAAATGTGAGAAGAAAAAAGAGGAGGGGGGATTCCTGCGGAGGAGCGAGAGAGCGTTACAGTTAGAAGTGGGAGGCGATTGCCTTTGCTAGCGAATTTAGAACTAAATTGAACTACATCGGATACTGAGATATTGGTGTTTTTTCAGCTATATCTGATTGGACTTGTGCTGTGTAGATATATGCGTTTTGCCTCGGTGCTATGCAATTAGATGTGTTAGCAGTGTGTAAAAAGAATCTAGGCGAAAACGCCTAACTAGAATATTAAAATTCAATTTGTAAAATAAAGAATTATCTTCTCTTAAGCTGTGTGATCCCTTCATTCTACGCATTCTGGGATCATGACATTACAACAGTCTCATTACGGCTATTAATTTTTGTAATGCGAGAGGCATCATTCTCATGAATATCTCAGAAAAAGGAACTACCATCGATAGAAGATAAGTTACTCCCTAATGCCAATCCGTTTTTTTTTTTTTTTTTGAGGAGACTTGCATTCATCATTAGACAGCAAAAACCAAGCAGCAATAAAAAATAAATGATTGATTTTGGTAAATCTGCTTCAAAGTAAGTAAAGACGGTCTCATTTGTCTCATTTGACTGACGGTCTCATTACGGCTATTAATTTTTGTAATTCGAGAGGCATAATTCTCATGAATATCTTAGAAAAAGGAAAAACCATCGATAGAAGATAAGTTACTCCCTTACACCAATCCGTTTTTCCCTTCCTAACTTTAACTTCCGGTAACTTTTTTTTATCACCTCGAATAGAGCTGCATATTTTTCCTTTTGCTTACTCTTTTAGTTAATCAGTGTAATAAATGGTGCGAAATTTAATAAATTACAGTACTCGGACACAGTTTTATTACTTGTTTAATAAAATACTTTTTTTATTTCATGATGCAATAGAAAGTACATTTTTTAAGTAATTAGTATTATAGAATAGATTTTTAATTAATTTTCCTAATCGTAAGACGTGTTTCATCACTAAAGTAACAAGTTGTCGTTTTTTAAAAATTAATGGGGTGTAGAGTTTTGTTTTTTTATTCCTAGTGATAAGACATAAACTTTTTATTACTGGTTTCATAAAAATTAATTATTATTGCTGAAATAATGTTTTTTTTTCTAAGTAATAAGAGTTATAAATATATTTGTTACTATTCTAACGTAATTAAATTATGTTATTGGTGTAAAGAAATGCATTTGCTGCAGTAATTAGGGCTCTTAATTATTAATGTACATTGGAAGAATAATTCTCTTCTAAAGTTATCTTAATCACGGTAAATTAACGGGTTGACTTTCATTAGAGTTCCAATCTTATTGAGGTAAGAATTTTTACTCTGTCTGATGTGAGTAAGGTAATAAGGTCACGGTAAATTAAGGTGACAACATTCCTTCGAAACATAATTTTTTATCAATATATAAATTTTTTTACTTGATATTTAATTTAAATCTTTTATATTTAAAAAAATTGTTTGAATTTCAATTCTATCTTATTTAGAGTCTGAGTTAAAGCAGTTTTAATACATTACTTAATCATGAATTTCTCTAAATGGAACGGCTCTAAAAATGACGTCTTTCAATAATGCAAAACGCAGTATCTCTAAATGTTATACATCAATGAACCGGAAATCTTATATATAAGTTTTGTAAAGATTTATACATAATATTGACTATTCTTGAGATTACATATTGTGATAAAACGTTTTTACATTGCAATACAAGTAAAAATTTCAATGAATTTTAATGACATGGAACTACCATAGCTTCCTATGTAGGAAGTGCATTATCAAAATAGTAGTATATTCTCTAGATTAGGTTATGTTTTGTGGTATTCAATTTACAAAATATCATTGTATTCATTTTCTTGCGAGTAACCACGTTTTACAGAAAGTCTAAAACTTTGTTTATATGTGTATAATATGCCCTTTTTGACAGTGAAACTGTACACAAAAATTGTTTCTTTGATTTTATTTCTAATTTTGAAGCCATATAAAGTCATAAAATATTCATTTGTAGGCAAAAGTTACTCTAATGTAGAATATTCTCTTCGAAAGTGTACTGATTCCTTAAAAAAAAATCTAAGACTTATCGTAAAAATCATCGTATTTTAAAAACGTTTTGATGTATTTCACTTGGTGTGTGTCATCAAATTTTCGATCGTTAATTTAACCAACTTCCCATCAAGCTAGAGCTCTGAAACTTTGGGAATCGTTCTTACTCACCTAATAATGCAATATTTAGACATTTGCGACCAGTTTTAACTAATATTTTCTTTAATAATGCAGTTTAACCCAACCACTTGGCGCGATTTCAAAAATTGGCACCAAACTTGGCGATTTTTTTTGGGCTGAATGTTAAGTCTGTAAAACGGACCAGGGTAGCCACATTTCGCAAAATACTGCCAAATAATTCTTGTCACCAAGTGCGGTTGAGTTAAACTGCATTCCAACCATTTAATTTACAGGATGACTTAATTAATTTTAGTTAGTTAAAACGTTTTTATGTATTTCATCAACTTGTGTGTGTGTGTGTATCAGTGTGTCATCAAATTTTCTATCGTTAATTTATTCAACTTCCCATCAAGCTAGAGCTCTGAAATTTTGGAAACCATTCTTACTTGCCTAACAATGCAATATTTAGATACTTGCGACCAGTTTTAACTAATATTTCAAAAAAAATTTTAATAAACATTGCCACCATATAAAAACGTTGGTTTTTATCTCGAATTATTTAAGAAATGCTTTGTTCAGCTTAATCTCTACTGAAGCCTTACCAAATCATTGACATCTAAAAAATAAATACAAGAATGGTTTCCTAGAAAAAACAGTAAATCTAAATTGAAGGCTGTGTTTTCAAATCTTGCGTAAATTCTTTTCAGTGAAATTTTCGTTAAGCAGTCGAAAATCAGTGCCTAAATCATTCCTTATCCAGACTCCCTACAATGGACAAGAAATTACCTCTAGAGGGTACGCAAATAAATTTTATTCCCATTAATGAATCTTTATTTTCCATTAAAAAGACCATTATATTGTCATGTGAAGTAAAGGCAATTGAAGTTGATGACATTTTAGAAAACGTTGAACGATAATGGTGAATGCTTGGAAACAACTAAACTCGGAATGAGGTATTTCTCCAAAGTATGAGAAAAATTGTTATTTCCTTTTGAAAATCCAATATTCTTCAAGTTCGAATGATCATTCACTAATGCATATTTTCGAAAAGTAATTTCCGTTTCCCAGAATAAGTGCTTCAATTAAATTTTGCAAACGAATTTAACTGAAGAAATTTTTACTTTGTAAATGAGGTGTTGAGTCTAAGTAAATATGAATTCTCAGGAGATAAATTTGCTGGAATGCAATTCGTGAAAAATTATAGCTCACAGTAAGATGAGTCCTAATTACTTGTAAGCTTTAATTACTTAGTTACAAATCTATTTTTTGTAGATAATGTGATTTTAATTATTGTTATTTTTTCTTCAAGGGGACTCAGTGTCCTTTGAACATTTTTCTTATGAATGCGTTTAAAAATTAGGTTTTAGCATGTCATATATTACATCTATTCAAGAAAATGATTTTGCATAAAAAATGATAATGCGTTGAAGACATATATTTAAAAATTAAATTTTTGTAAAATATTTGAAAATTCTCAAACTTAATACTCCTGTATTTATTAATAATTTATTATGAACTTCTTTGTAATATTCTTACGAATGTTTTAAACAATATTAGGTATCAATATGTTGTAAAATAACTTATTTAATTTCTGAGAAAAACAATGAAATGTTAACATATATGCTAAAATTCTACAAAAAGCACCAATATCTATTACATTTTATTTTTTAAGGAAAAAGGTATTCATTTCTTAACAAAATGGATCGTTAATTTGGTTACATGCATTTCATATAACACATAGGGAAAAAAATTGAAAGTGACTGATAAATACTTATGAAATAAGCAGAATTTTAAATGCACTCACGTATTAAAAAATCACAAACTGAGGAAAATACTTTTACATTTAATAACCCTGAAAAAATATTTAATATATACGTCATTTAACTTGAAAGGTCATTATATTTTAATAGCTATTATAATTTTCTTAGATGTGATAATAGTTTCCATTAATTTTATTTTTTATTTTTTTATTAATTGATTCCATTTTTCAAATTACAATTGATTGAAAAGGAAAAAAAAGGAAATGTAATTTAAATAATACTAATCATAATAAAATAAAATAAATTTTGAAACGTTCTATTTCATACAAAATTACAATTTTATTTGTTGAAAACATATGGCGAATAAGTATAAAAATTATGAAATAATTAATATTAACTATCTTAATTTAAACATTATACATAAACATTATATAAAGAAAAAAATTACGTTACCAAATTACATAAAAGTTTACTTTACTATTTACACCTCGAACATATCCATCTCTATACATCACACCAACTTTTCTTGATTAGTCTCTCTTCTACAAATTACTTTTTTACCATTTCGCGTGTATGATGATAAATAGGGTTTTTTAACTCCATTCTAGCCATTTTTTCATGAGAGTTTAAAACAACATCAAGATCATGCTTGAAATTTCGAAAAGAAGTCTTTGAGAGAGCTCTCTGATGCTTTGCTAAGTTCCCTTATTAAAGTCATTTTAAGCTAGATTATATATACATTAATATGCACATGTTTCTTAAGTTTTTTAGTAGTAATGTTTGTTTTATTATTTTGAACATTGTTAAGGATTTATACCGGATTAGATAATATATAATATATTTCTTCCTGTAATAGTTTCTGTGGTCTTTAAATAGTTTCAACATTTGTCGTTGGTAAATATATTATATTACATTTTGTTTTAGAATGCTTACTTCCTGTGATTAACTTTTGGCTTTATATATATATATATAATAATAATAATAATAATAAAATAAAAATTCTCTTTCATTATCAAAAAATTTTGAATAACTTTTTTAAAACACCTTAAAACATTGTTTTATAATTTATTACAGAGCATTTGCAAAATTTGAATAAATTAAATTTTGGAACCAGACTTTAATGAATCTTATATGATTAAATTAATCTATTTGATTTCATTCCTTAACTTTAATTATCCCACACACGTGCGCGCGCACGCACATGATATATATATATATATATATATACATAACTCTTTACTTTCTTAATTATTTTTCAGTGAAATATGATCAATCGGCTGAGTAAGGTTTTTGATATTTTGAACTACCTTGCAATTTTTAAATTACTTCTTAAACTTTTTTTAATTTTTAATAATTTAAATATTTAATATGTTTTCTTGAACATTCTTTATTAAATATTATATTTTCAGCTCTCCTTCTTAACATTGTAATGCTTTGGACGTCTTAAATTTTAGGTAACATATTTTTATTTGATTTTGCTACATGATTTCTTTATTTTTGTAATAGCCATATTTTGACTAGAATTAAAAGTATTTAATTCTAATTTTGCTTCAGTTATAAAGTCGGTGTGTGTGTGATGCATGTATGTGATAATTAAAGTTAAGGAATGAAATCAAATAGATTAATTTAATCATATAAGATTCATTAAAGTCTGGTTCCAAAATTTAATTTATTCAAATTTTGCAAATGCTCTGTAATAAATTATAAAACAATGTTTTAAGGTGTTTTAAAAAAGTTATTCAAGATTTATTGATAATGAATGCGAATTTTTATTTTATTATTATTATGCATTTTATTTAATAATAATCATCTCTGGTTTATAAATGAATATTTTAGAATATAATTTGCTTAGATATCATATTCTAAAACAAAGGTTAATTAAATATATTTCTATTAAGTTTTTTTTCAGAGGTGTGTGTGTTTATTTAAACAATCCTTTTCCAATACTCTATTCTCAAAAAAGAATCCAGCCGATTAAGTTTATAAAATTATAAGTAAAAATAACAAGTAGTCAAGAAACACGTCCCTGTTAGTTTTCAACCTTTCCTTGCTGAATAAAAAATACATTTAATTCACTAGTTTAATCTATAAAATATCACATTAAGTACTTCCTTCGAATATTTTCTGCCTATATAAAATTTATCATCGAATTTCTGACAGAATGGAATAAAACACTTCCAATGTTTTTGTCTTATGTACCTCTGCGTGTCTTCGCTCTATCCTTATTCCCTAGTCTGTTTCCTGCTCAATCCCTTAGTATAATCTTTATGCGAATCTTTAAAGAAAAGACATAAATGAAATCTGTAGCTGAGAAGAGCTATTTTCCTCTCTTTGATATTGACCAGACGACTTAATCCGGTTTTAGAAAAGTATATAAAGCTTTAACTTACAATTTTGTGACATAAAAATATATCAATTCAATTCAGGAAAAATATATTTCGTATGCTCTGTCTCATCGTATTATTCTCCTTTTGTTTTATAGTGTTAAAATACGAGGTATGTTCCGAAAGTAAATTTCATCGGGTTTTTTTTTTCGCACGTAAACTTTATTGCCAAAAAAAGGCCACGTTAACATGATCTATATACCTTCCATAATTCACACTGAGACAATTATCGTAGTGTGCAATCTGTTTGGAGAAACTACTCTGGTAAATCTTGGTGCCCTGCATTGCAAGGAATTGTTGAACAGCCTGATCTATCTCAACATTGCTTTGGATGGACCTGATGAAAACTAATACACAGTGTGGACGACACGTGTGACATCGTTATGAGACTATAAATACAAACACGATCTCTTGTACTCTAGCAGTGTTGTTTTCATTCCTGGATGGGGAGGGGCACCCTTTTTTGATCTTCTTACTTTATACTCTGCCTTCCTTCCCTTAACAAACAATACCAGTTTCCAACCATTTGACAAGACATGACCGGATCACCATACATGGTATTTTGGCATCCATGGGTGACAAGTCCCACGTGTCCATTCATACCGTGAAACAGCACGCACTTCCATTGCCGGACACGTTGTCAGTCACGTCTCGGGCCCGCTGGTCTATTGCTACTCTCCTTTTTTCATTGATCTATGCATGCAACTTTCCATCTCTACTGACGCTACTTCCGTCGTCGAACCAACAACCAGTTTGCATTCCTTTCGCAATTGTATGTTTTATCTGGTGTACCATGAGCTCTTTCAAAAAAATGGCGAAATTTACTTTCCGAACATCTCTCGTACAATAACTTTCTGAAGAACAAATGATGTTTTAAAATGATTCAAATGCCAGTTTTTGGCAAATATATAATTTTAAAAACAATGCAGCGTTTCGAGTATATTTTATTACGAATTCTGATGTTACAGCATTGTCCATGAAAAAATTAAATACATAAAACATGACATTTTGAGGGTCTGAGTGTTGTCTGTCTTAGAACACTGGAAACGCAAACTGCCAAGAAATGTGGCAAATGCAATCGGTTTATTTACAAAATCCATTCCAATATCTTAACATCAACAATATATCATGAGTGCACTAATCAAAATGATTGATTAAGTTAAATCAAAAAATTTGTATTCGAATTCCTAATTCTAATGTGAATTATTTGTCACTTTGTTTTTGCAGCATTTTGTTGCATCTGTACAAGATTTTTTTTTCTAAAGCTTCAATTCTTAAATTAGTTATTAAGTTATTTTATAAGTTGAAATTTGGGTTTTATTTGATATGATAAATAAGTACTTGTTTCTTAATAATTTGGTCACAAAACAATTCCACATGAACCTTTCCTGTTTCAAATTTCCACCATGTCATCCGAAGGTTAGGCTATTTTTTAAAGTTTTCACTATCTTCTTACAATCATTTACACTGAAACAATTTTCCACGCATTTCTTATAAACCTAAGAAGAGTTAATATTATAAAATTGTACAATTGTTTTCCTATTTCATTTAATAAGCACTGTGACGTTAAGGAAACGTAGAAATTCAATATGGATCTTAAGAATTATTTAAAATATATGAAATCTCAGATTTTTCCTTGGTATTGCCTTTAAATTCTATTTATTTTTCAGCATTAAGCAGCTTGTATTTCAGGAAAAGATGATATTTATCTGTTCAGTATGTGATTCTAAATAAAATTGACTTAGGAAACCCATAAAAACAGGTTCCGATCAGAAATAATTCTCTTTCCTTTCTTTACCCCTATGTATGTTTGTTGAACTGACTCTTATTATAAAAACTTTTTTGCTAACTTAACAGATTATTGTAAAATAAACTCACAAAAGCTGTAAACAAAAAAATATCATTTTTAATGTTTATAGTAAAGACGTGAAGTGTATATTTTAAGTACAATCAAAATTGAGTAAACAAATTCAAGTACATAAATATTTATCAAATTAAGTGAAACCGACATCATTAATCACTTAGCAGAATTATAAAACAAATAAGGGGCACAGTAAACTAAAATTTCTAAAAATATTTTATTGCAATTTTCTTAGTATATGTATACATTTTCAAAGCTTAAAATGTGCTATTTAAAGTATTATTTCAATTTTCTTCAATAGTGTACCTCGTTATTTTATTGACAATCACGTTTTAAAGTACTTTTACCATATTATTCTTTTATTTTTCATGAATCCTGCACTAAAGAAATGCTAAAGCTAAAATGCAAAAGCTTTTTATGTAATTCATATAAAGTTTTGAACTTTTTTTTTTTCGTAACATGTCTGATATTGCTGTGTACGGATTAAGATTTTCGGTGATAAATATATATATTTTAAAACTTTACAAAATTATATAAAGCTATTTTTTTAATGCCTTCAGTACTGCGGGGTAAAAAAAAATGTATAAATATCACTCCACTCAAACCCATACACAAAATGTCGATATACACTTTTAATATACTTGGAAAAACTACTAAGCAATATTAAAATTCATTTAAATAAAAGGATTTTTAACGTCTTGAAATATTTCCAAAGAATTTAAAATTAAATAAAAATGTTTAACTAAAAAGACTTTTAACTTTAAAATTTTTTCTGCATTGTACGTTTTATGTGTGTATAAATATGAAAAATAAATGCCTTTCATACAAGAATTTAGATTTATAATACAACTTATAGGGTACTGTATCCCTTCAAAAAATGTACAATCAACGTCTAAAACAACTATGTATATTGATATATCCAAAAAAATCTGAAATGAAGGGATGTACTGGGCATACATAATAAGTTAAAATTGTAATTAGTACAAAGAAAGTAATTATATATATATATATACATAAATATGAATAAATACTAAATAGTATAGTTCCCAGCATATAACAATATAAGTATATCAATCATAAATTCAATACTATTAGTATATATATAAATATATACATATTTCAAGAAACGATAAAAAGAACTAAATAAATAGCTATGCAAATATTAGATAATAAAACAATCTAATATTTAAAACCTGAAAATCTAAAAACCAAATATATATATAGTTATATATATATATATATATTGAAGAATCAAAAAATTTAGAATAGAGAGCCAAGTGAAAGAAACAAAAAATTTAGAATATCAGAAATAATGTGATTAATACTGTTCCAAACTTTGGAATGGAATAATGTATGTTGCTACTGTATTACTGGTAAAACCATCATACTTTAGGTAAATACATTACAAAAAAGCTCTATTTTTATCCTACACTTTCTACTAATATATGTATTAGAAGTATGAGGAAGATAAAAGTAGTTTATATATATATATATATATATATATATATATATATATATATATATAT
>BMAW01003929.1:53087-67772 GCA_019974015.1 Nephila pilipes
TATATATATATATATATATATATATATATATATATATATATATATATACACAATAAAAATGAATATAAAAATGATATAAAAAACCTGTCTCCATAGACCTTTAATTTAAGCTTTTAGTTATTCTTACATCATCTTCCACTTATCAACCATAGCATAAAAAACATAAATGAAATATTAAAAATATGTGCTTTATCCTGATATTTTTGTGATACATAATTTGTGAAATATAACCTTTTAATAAGTAGTAAATCTAAGTTCTTTTCCCACTAACCATTCAAAATACAGTCCGCTACAAATATATATATATATATATATATATATATATATATATACGTTTTCATTTAAAAACGACATATCGAATATCAAAAAGCTATTGGTTTACTTACAAATGAATATCATTTATGACCGGTGTAAAAAATCCTTTGTAATTAATATATATATATATATATACATTCACATAAATACTGTGCTTTATCATTTGAATATTTTTTCTTTAACCTCAAGAATTAAATTAAGGTAGCTTAAGAAAAATGAATAATTAATATAGAATAATTTTTCATTGAAACTCTAAGTAGAAAAATACTGAATTAACCACAAAATTGTGAAAAAAAATATTGTTGATGAAAAATATTTTTAAATTAAAAATCCTCCCCCCCCCTAAAAATAGGGCCTAAAATAAAATAATGACATTCTGCTGAGGAAGAGATAATATCGAACGTCGTGAAAAGGGGGCCCCATGTCCCATCTTCCGGCCTTCCGGAAGTTGGGACACCGGAGGCGTCGACGACCCGAAAAGAAACGGGCCGGATAGCGAAGGGGCTCTCGCACAGTATTCCACAGAGTCCGTGGACGGATCGATTCGCGAGTGACGTCGACCACCCTCAAGTCCTGACCCCCTCCCCCTGTTCCGAACTGGAAGCCAGAACTGCTCCGAACGTCGAACTAGACGGCAACTCCCCCCTAGGCTCTCGCTGCCTCATCTGCCCTAAGTTCCCCAAAGAGGAACTTTCTTCCTACTGGTTGGCTGGAACTATTCGACGACTGCGTCGAAGTCTTTGAACGCTAATATCGACTGCTCATTTATTCTTCATTTCAAAATTATCATTTATTCAATCCCATTTTTTTTTGCTATAAAATTGTCTGAAATTTTAAAAGTTTTTTTTTAACTAGATGATTCAAATTTTATTTGAAATTTCTGGAGATTATAAATTTTATTTTCTAAATTTAGAGACAAAAAATATTTTTGTTTTTTGAAAATTAACTGAAATTTTCTTAACTTTGAATTCGAACGGAAGAAGAAAAAAAAAGTTCCATGAAGTCGCCTTTGGACAAATTTGAATTCAATATTGTTTCAGAAGAAATTGCGGATTTCTTACTACTAGCAACATGAAATCGAAATTTTTTCAGTTACGAACACTTTTAAATACTGTTTTTTTTTTATAATATGTTAAAAATCATGCAGCTTTTATTCCAAATTTTGAGTATGAATTGATGCTTGAAGATAATGGAAACCTTACTAAAACTGTTGCTCGAAACTTAGAGCTACAAGTAACTAAAATGAATGAAAAAAAACTTTCAAGGGATTAAAAAAAATGTCGAGAAGCTTTATTCTTCAAAAACATCTGAACGGAGTAATTCAACCTTGATTGAAAACACTGCCTGAATTATTGAATATTTAATTCAAATTAATAATTTCATTGTTTTCTCCAAGTTAAAGCACATAAATATATTTATTCCTATACTATATAATGTTTAATTAATTCAACAGTTTTGAACGTGTAACTAAACCATATTTTAAGGCAAAATTTAAAAAGAAGGACTTATAACATTTCAAGGACATTTATAAGGAAATAAAGGACACAATTTTTCATACCGAAGATTTTTTTAAAAACTAAGGTAAGTGTTTTGTATTTATCTTTAAAAAAGTAAATCATTTTATATTGAAAGTTTGAAGAATTTTTCTAAGTATTTTTAGTTCAGATTTAGATGTTTTTCAAATTTAAATAAGTAAATTTTGAGTTTTGTTTAAAAAGAAATACATAATAAATTTCGAATTTTTTAAATATTACATATAGCTTAAACTGAATAATAATCAAATTAGTTGAAATCGAAGAGTTGTAAAATCTGAAAACTTTGGTTTCATAATGGCATTATTTTATTCCAAAGCATTATATGTAATTTTCTTCTATTAATGTGTGCCGAATTAACTTAAATTTCTTAAATAGTATATAAGTATGCTTAACATTAAATATGATATTTTTTTAAAATATTATTTTATAAATGTGCCGTGTTAAAATACTTTAAGAAAATAATACTATTGTAGGGATTTAATTTGTTATATATCTATTCAGTATTTATCATTTTTTAAACCTTATTGATTATATTTTTTTTTCTTGAACAAAAATTAGTAATTAGAAATCTTAAAGTTTACTGCATCAGAAGACAACAACATTTTTTGTAACAATTTTTATTTCTTGAGTTGAGATTTTCTAAAGTCTATTTTTTAATTAATACATACAGAATGAACAAAAATAGTTTTTTTTTTATTAATATTTAATGATTCAGATATGAACATTATATCAGTTCGAAAAAAAAAACTTTCTTATATCAAAAAAAGTTTTAATTTTTGGCTATTAAGATTTTAAATATTATAATAACTTAACACATAATTCCACTTCGACATTAATTTACGACGTTTACTGCAATTTTTTCTTATTTTACTTAAATAATTTTATGAATCTCAGTATTAGAAACATTTTACTGAATTATTTCAATGCGTGCCTCAAAAGTTTTTATTCAATATTATTATTTCAGTTCAGAGTATTCAAAATATATTTCAATTACAATTTACCAAAAATAATTCAAACAATCAAGTTTTCATCTTTCAAGTATAGCATTGATTTTTAATATAACATATCATTGCAATAATTTATAAAATTTGGCAAAATTATTATCTTTCTCTTAAGTAAAGATATTTACATTATTAGGTTACTTAAGAATTTTGTAAGGATATTTGCAATAAAATATTCACTAGTACTATTATTTAAATATTTGAATTTTTAAGTGAAATAAATAATGTTCAAAATTCAAATACAATTTCGAATTTCTTTTTCTTTCTTTTTTTGTACATAAAAAAAGTAAGGAGGAAAAGTAACAATTATAATAAAAGTATTCCTAACTGAAGAAATAATAATAAACATTTTCAACAAAAAATATTTTATTTAAAATGCATATTAATAAATTTAATTTCAATGCATGGTTTTCTTAAAATTATTAGTAATTTAAGTTAAATATTTCATTTATGTAAATGAAGTCAGACAGTTTCAGAATTTCTTGATTTCATTTAATGTTTCTGCTTCAATATGGTATTGAAAATTTTTTAAAAAATTAGATTATGGAGAAAGGAGTAGAAAAATAATTTAAAAATAAAACAGGTCGTTCTGCAACTATTTCAGAAAAAAACCCGGCTTTTTTCCCCCGGATCCAGACATGTTTTCAGATTACTTTACAGATTTTTGTAAAATATTTAAAAGAAATTGTATAACACAGTTTTGTGGGGTATCATACAGGAAAACAGAAAATAAATGTTTAATTTGTGTTTATTACATATCATATTATGAAACATGTTTTCTTTTTTTTTTTTCAGAACACCACGAAAATTTAAAAAAATGTGAAATAGTAAAAAATATTTTAAATAAAATTGTTGTACAACCGGACATCATATATCTTATTAACATATCCCTTAAGAAAAGAAAAAAAACTTTGAAAACATGCGACAATTTTACTATAAAAATACATATGAATCACCTTCTAAAATGAATAAACACATATTTTACTAAGGTCAGCGCTATAACTTACAAATAATAGTATTTTTGTTGGAACTTTGCCAAAGATATTTTGACTTTGCATCCTTTGACTCTTGAAAAATTATGAGTCCTTGAGAAAACTAGTTCAACATATTATTCAAGTTCCCGAAGACCTTAAGTACTTTATATTGGTAATGCACAAACCAGTTTGACGCCTTCCAAGTAGGTGGCATACAGAATTTAATGTCAAGAATTCAAAATAGAAATGCTTTACGACTAGATTAAAATAAATTTAAACAACACGGTTAAATCTGAAATAATCTCTCTACATATGAAAAATTAAGATGAGTTCTTTTGATTTTGAAATAAACTATGAATATCTCAGTATCAGTGTAACACAATATTCTCTAGACATCAAGTTTTCTTCTACGAGTTCTACTTTTCCCATTAATGCCCAAATCATCTCGAGTTTCTTTATTATGGATTTACAATATTTAATTCGTCACTTAAGCTTAGATTTTGAACAAGTAACGAGAATATTCTTCAAAAAACAAATATTGAATAAAATTGATATTAAACAGGAAAAGTCACATTAGTTTAAAACACTTAAATATTCTATTCATCATTCTGACATCAAACTAACTGCAATAGAAGCAAGTACGCCTTTTGAAAAAAAATAATCCAACTTGTAATAGTTAACTATAAGCCACCAACAGAATTCTGATTTAAGAATTTTTTTAAAAGCATCAGCAATTTAAATCTATTTAAATTTAACGAAATGTTCATTGAATTAATGACGTTCATATTTAGTGTCATTCTGTAACTTTCTATCCCTTTTTTGCTTTCTTAATGAGCAATTGCTGCGAAATGCTGTAATTAATAACGCTTAATGTAAATTAAATTTAATTCAAAATTTAAACTCAATTCCTATTATCTGTAAAAGCTTGTCTTTCTTTGCAACATTCTGATGATGTGAACATAGTAAACAAACAGAGAGTATATATATATATATATATATATATATATATATATATATATATATATTTGTAACCTATCGATGAAGAAACAATGACCTTAGATGTCAGTGTACAACCGTCAAAAAAACAGGAAATAAATATTTTCCTCTATTCTTATTGCGCCACATTATTAAATATAACTAAATGTTTGTGTTATTTGATTAATTTTAACAAAGTAATTATTTTTTAAAACATAAAATTATATTCTTTTTGTCTCCATGTAGACCGATTTTTCCTGCGAATAAGGTTCCTCATTTAAAAATTAAAATTTTGAATGTCATAAAAGTTTGCTTGAGAATTTCTGATTAACAATGCTTTAAATTATATATATATATATATATATATATATATATATATATATATTAATATTAAGTGAGTGTCTCAAACATTTGACGACAAAATATCGGCTGCTTCATACTTTTCAAAGTTTATTGCACCAAACGACTTTTTTTTTCAATTTTAGAGACGCATAAAAATATTATTAAAACTAATATCGCAACATTATTATGAAAATATGATTTAATAAATATAGTTAGATAAAAAAAAAAGTGGATCGTTGTATATCTCAAAATTTTCGTACATTTGAAATTCTCTTGTCAAAAATCCGTTATTACCAAATTTTTATGTAATTCTCTTTCGCTGCACACTTAAAGTTGGCCAAAAAATATTTTATTTTAGGTTACGCTTGGAAATCGAGGACTTTTAACTGTCGGTTTAACATTTCTTATTTTTTAATTATCAATGTATGTATCACTTTCTGGAAATTAATGTAAACACCAATAAATATTTTAAATCACTTGCGAGAAATAGTTTAGTATATTTCCCAGCAACAATTCATTCCTTACAATCTCTAGAAATAATGATAAGCTTTAAATGGAATTTAAAATGTGCTATTCAGGTCATTTTGTATTTAAATTTGTAAAAGTTCATTTCTCTTTTGGAAAAAATGTGATTTAAGAAATGACGTTAATTAATCTATTAGCAACACAGTTTGGTTCTCTTCGAGCTTTAACATTGAATATTAACACTGGTACCTTTTTAACCAGTAGTGACAAGAGTGGGAAAATTTATTAAAATTATCCCAATTAGTGTGTGTGTGTGTGACGATTGTATATACAACTTAACTTGCAACTACTTTTGTATAGTATCATTTAGAGTAGCGTTGCTTCTAGAAATTATATTGTTTGCTTTACATGGAAGCTCTACAGCATTAACAACAAAAATATGTTTTGTATATTTAAGCTTTGAATAAATATTACCCCATAAATGCGTTTCATCAATGATAAATACTTAAAAAATAAACTTGATGTGTTAAAATATTTTTTGTTTAGGTTATTTAAATTTTATTATATAGATCCTATATTATGCTAAAAATTCATCGGTAATAATTAAAGAAACGTTTCCCACGTAAAAATGTATTAAAATTTTATTTTACTTAAAGCTCATTTACAAAGAAAATTAAGAAATTAAGAAATTTTAATAATAAGGAAGAAGAGCATACGAAAATTCATTGAAAAACTTTAAATTAACTTTATTAGCACTTTATTTTATTTACATTTCTAGTAAAGAATAATCCGTTGTTTTCTTCTTCTGTAGATCATTTAAATTTATAATCAAAGGTGAAGAATCCACTTAAAGTGGAGAAGGACATATTCGCATCTTTTAATAATTTGAAATCAGCGTTTGAATAATATAACATAAAACTAAAAAAAAGAGATTAAATTCTGAAAGAATTTAATAAGGCTTAAGAAAATTAACAAAAAAAAAATCACGTTAAAAAGGTATTAAAAAAGTAAAAATATGTTCAGTTTCTTAGCAAGAATTCTATGTTCCCAAATAAAAAGATATTCAACTCCAACGATTATTTTAATAATCCTTATTTTACAGTTCTTTTATCTTGTAGTGAAAATTCCGAAGGGTGAGTTACAAAAAGATTTCCTGTAATCTTTAATTTAAAAAGGAAATATTGAAGATTAATATCTTGACTCGCATCATGAAGATATAATTCTTTTAAAATGTTTAATTATGTAAGTTAAGAAAGATATTTTATAACTTTAATTTTAAATTCATTAAAATTAATTAAATTCATTACAATTGCACAGAAAATACTTATTACTTAGCAAAGAACATTTTTTTTTAAATTTTAAGACCTGATTATAATAAAATTGTATATCATCTATAATATATTATTTTCTTCAAGGTTATTGAATTGTAGGCTGCATTTCCCATATATTTTAAAAGTGCGCTTTGCATTTTATACATCAATCTGTTAACAGAGTAAAAAAATTTGAATTTAAAATTATAAATTTCTTAAAATTAGCAACAAAATTTAGCAATAATCTCTGATTGCATTAAACTATTATTTTATAAAGTCGGCAGTTTATTTAATATTAAGTATAATACACTGAAGAATTTTCAAACTGAATTTTAAAATAAATATTTATAAATTTGATACAGACATGCTCATAATTTCTTGCATACCAACATTTTGGCATCTCAGTTTTGCTTCCATGTAAAAACTTTGTTGTATTCCCCAAATTTTGCAGCATATCTTTTGCTGATATTATGCCGTGTTTACAACCGAACTGTACGATACATACTGATTATATGAAAATATATTAGCGATGCAAGATATAAATGTTTGAATTCAGTATTTTTAATATTCAGCGAATCGTAAGTATCGATAGTAAATAATTTTTAACTGTGTATGCGCTTTTTTAATTTTTTTTCATGATATCATTAGTTTTATCATTAGTTATTTAAATATCTTGCCTCCATAATTATATAAAACTATAAGCAAACTGTATTCTGATTTTTTTCAGTATCACTCTCTCTGTACTTAATTTTGTAAATCATATAATTCTATTAACTTGAGAATTTAAAAATGATTGAAAATTTATAATTGAGTATGAACAGAAAAATTCAAGACAATATATATATATAATTCGCATAAAATGTAATTTTCATTATGAAAACTAGATATATTTCGACTTTACCACGATATCGGTTGAATTTTTCAGAGACGATGAAATAAAATTTATGATTTATTTTACAAGTGTCGACTAATTTTGAAATGATGTGAAATCTGTGAATGAATAGAATAGGGAGCACGAATTTTTTGTTATTCTGTGAAAAGTTCACTCAAAAAAGGAAATTAGACATAACTCATGTTACAGTTTTGTTTGAGTGTACTTTTTAATGTCTTATAATAAAATATATTTATGTACATGAAATTATATATGTTTGTACTTTAAACAATATGTCTCAGATGAGTTTCCTTGCACCAAGGTTGCGAATTATATCTGTTTCTATTGCACTTTTCACAACAATTTTCAATATATCTTTATCCCTGACTTTGGTAACAGATATTAGTCTGTGCATAGAAATCCCTTGTTCTCACAATGGAACTTTAATTTATATTAGAACAATGGATAATTTTCATGAGTTGCACATTTCAGTGTGTGTTTTCATAATTAAAATCCGAATCCATGTTTTCAAATATTTATCAAACAAAATAATAATAATAATTTTCATAAGATTTATTGACGCCTTAAATTGTAAAGAGTGATTTACACCCCACCGTGTTATTGAACATAGTATTTAAGTATACATATGAATCAGCATTATAATGACAAATATTTATATTATTGAACAAATTATATAGGAGTGATGAATATTTTATAAGACAATCGATTCAATCAGAACAAAAAAGTCTAAAATGCATTGTTTTTGATTAACTGTCTGGTGTAATGTACATATAGTATACCAATCAAATTCAAGATTTATCCCTTCAAATGTGATATATATATATATATAATACTGTTATAAAATTATCTTGTCATATATTATTTAATATTATATCCTACAAGAAACTATTATGATTTATTAGAAAACTCGAGTTCCAATAAACAGGAAAAAAGAATCAATTTAATTACTTTCATTAAAGATTTGGGAGACTAATAAATTTATCACGATAAGTTTCCTAATATCATGGTGTCTTTCATTGAAGTAAAGGAGCATAATATAATTTTCGAGACAAATGGGGGATAAACCTTCCACAGCAATGCGCAGAGTAAATGACGTCAATACCAAACTTGCACGTGATTGGTTAAACCGCTTAAAATGAAAGTTGCCCCTAACATAATTTTAGCTTTTTGGTACGATGTCGTAAACTGTGCCAAATTAGTGTACATTTTACATAAACTTCTGTGTACAATATTGTGATATCGAGTTTATCGTGGTTTTTTCATCACTTACCTTGGGATCGTTGTAATTTCAATTGTATACATTCGAATACCTTTCCGAAAATTCGTAGCATGATTACACAAATTAGATGAATACAAGAAATTTAATGAATTAAATTAACGCTAGTGATAAGTAAGCAAAATATTATCGAAAGGAACTAAGGGCACAGATGATAACAGGAAGTCGACAAATGCTTATCAGTTGATTGGAATGAATTATTATTGATGATTATTGGTAGTTAAAATTAGATAGAAGTGACTTCTTACGAGGGTAACAGGAGACAAATCTATTGCATTCGAAAAGTTTCTCACACGATGCGAGTGAGTTCATAAGCTTTGCTGTTAATGGGTTTACTTCTACTCACTCTTTAACTATGTCTGGGTCAAAACTTTAAAAGATTTTTTTTTTTTACATTTTAATGCACTCGACTGAGCTGAAATTTTCTATACACGATTGCGTTGGATCTCAATACGATAATTTCGTATAATTAATAAAAATTGATTGATTAAAATGAATTATTTAAAGAATTACATTTTACGCCAAGTTCCTCGCCAAATCGTCAAATGGTCACTAAATTCGTAGCCAAGGTGAAGGGGTCATTGCTTAAACTCTCTTTTGTTAACTGGTGACTGTAAATCCGTCTTTCTTTTATAAGAGAAGCATTGCAGGGAAATATCAACTCATGTTCGTAATATTGCTCCTCATCTTCAAGATAGGCGAATGTTACTTAAGATTTAAGGTATAAAAATTAAATTGTGTGAAGTTTGAAAGGAAATCTATGTTTGAAAAATTAATTATTTAATTATTTATTTATTTGTAATCTAGTGTTATTTAATTCTAAGCTAGCATTCAGGCTGTTGTGGATATTGCTTAATCTATAAAAGACTTATTAAACTCTGATATCCTTTTTATGGCATCTCTTCAATAGGAATTAGAATCATATTAACCAATTTAATTAAGCATTACGATGTCTGTAGACATCGCTAATGAAGTGGAAGCGCTACAATTTGATCATAAGTTGTTCCCATAATTAGCTTTGGATCGACCATTATAATCATATATTCAATGAAAACTGACTCAAAGTGTTCAGAGATTCTGAATAATTGAATTAGCATGTTATAAATATGACTCAATGATTCTTATTAGGCGCTAAGTAACAAAGTTTATTTAATGAATAATTCCATCAACCATTCTTTAACCTTGATCTGATTAAACTACGTTGTAAAATTCAAATTTGTTCAACTTCGTCAAATGTATAAATATATAAAAGCTCTCTCACTATATATAACGTAGCTCTATTGATATAACTCTCTATATGTAATAATATATGTATATACGGCTAATAATCTTTTTATATTTTGATTAGTAATATTGACTTTAATGTGAGTAATTTGGCATTTCATTTAAATTGTTATTGTATAAAAAGAATTTTTTTCTTAAACACTATTGAAATAAATAATTAAAAATATATTACAGGTATTGCTAAGAACTACAAAAGTTTATCAGAAAGAAATAGGATCCATCTTGAAGTAATTTATCAAAATATTAAACATTAATTGTACGTGTTATATATATATCAAGAAATATAACAAGGCCTTTTAAATATTTAAATACATAAATAGTTTGAATTTTTTTTGATAAAAGTTGGAAATAAATTCTTCATAGTATATATTGAGTTATTATCAAGATGCCTAATTTATAAAATATCAAACAACTAACTGAATATGTTGATCTATTTTAAATTTAAATATTATTCATTTAGTAGTTTCCTTTAATATTATTTCATTTACTTTATTCGTTGAATTTTATAAAATTTTGATAGAAATTAGTGTGATATATTTTAAAATCAACTCCAAATTGACTGAGATTTTGCATATGATCCATATATTTGAACATGAATATTTTTCATTTTATAAAATCCAGTGTTATGAATGGAATAATTAAAATATAATTTGTATAATTAGCAATTTATCTATAAAACTCTAGAAAAAATTCGAGGAAAAAATCCTAGAAAATCTTGTTTCTAGAAAAATTTGCCTTTATAGCATTATTTACAATTTTTTCCCAAACGATATTATTCAGAAATGATCTCTCTAGTTATTTATAAAGTGACGAAGTCATAACATAAAAAGAATCATAAAGAATCGTTATCCATTCGTGCTTGAAAAACGATGCAAATAGTTGCTATAAATGGTACTTGAATTCTTAGAACAAAATATTAATGACTATATTCCTCAAGATCTTTGAACTTTAATAGTTCGATGTAAATGTCTCTGAGTTGAAGAAAGGTTATAGAATAAAAGCTTCTTGAAATCGGAATAAAATTGTAACAAAAATGAGGCAGTTTAGAAACGTTTCTTAACTCGGCAATGCGTGGGAAGAAAAGAATATTGACGTCATTGAGAATGTTGAGTCACACAGATCCGCTAGTTATCAAGCATGATTTAAGACACTATGTAATTAAATAATTACTTTACAATTAAGAAAAATATATTCTTATATTATCCTAATTTTGCAGGAAAGCACACGTTTAATACTTTTTAGGAATAAACACGTTAAGGAATAAACACGTTTATTACTTTTTAGTGAAAATTATAAAAAAGGCTATTGATTAAATAATACAAAAGAAAGGTGTAAGCGTTGTAGCAATGAGCTATTCGTATTATTTTAATAATTACCTAGGGGACTCTTCATAATTCAAATTTTACCAAAAATTAAACCTCAACCCAATCAAATAAAACGTGATTACGCAGAAAAGAGGAGGGTTCAAAAAGTATTTGAAGACAGATGATAACATTAAAAAATTTTTTTGTTACCATTGGGTGCTGCTATCTGTTAAACCGAACTGAAACAAATTTGACATTGATTCGTAAGTTAATTTTGATTTGGTAGTCATTTATTGTCAAATCAAAATTTGATTCTTGCCGAATTGAGTTGTCCCCATCGGTGAGATAAGGATACATTATTATGCCACGGAAATCAAGCATAAATCCAATTTTTCTCTGCTTTCTTAGAATCTATACCAAAGAAGGTGAAGAGGATCTCTTCGGCCGGAAAAGTTATGACGATGAATTTTTGAAGCGCAAAAGGCATCATGATCACGAATCTAAGGAATTATTGAACCACCCTCGTAGTTTGATTACAGACTTGCAATAAAGTGATTGTTCAAAACGAATATAAGAGTTGTCCTAAAGTTAATAGAAGGATAGCAGGAGTGAAAAGAAATTGAACTGTTCACGAAATATACTTGCGTGTGTATGAAACATAATTTGATCTTGCGGCAGTAAGGATCTGACTCTTCCTTGTTGAATCCGGAGATACTTCGGTGTACCCAACCTTCGTCTCGGACCAGAGTTTACGGGTAAGCTTAATAATTCATATTTAAAGTAAAATTTGTTAGTACACACGTAGATGGACAGTGAACCGGTAGAATGTTTCTTTTAGTAGCATAAGTAAATAAGAGTTTCGAATAATATCCGTGACTGTTTGAACTTCTTGAAAATTGGATGTGCCTGTGCTTAGACTTTATGATAAAGACTTAAATAAGTAACTTACGATGACAGAAAGGAACAGTAATAAGTAAACATCACAATGTCACGTTTGAATCGCTACAGCATAGTTAAAATATTTCTCAATGACTTAAGAAAACACAATGAAAATATTTCTTACAATAATAATTCAATTTTTTGTCCTTACTAGCAATATAGTTGCCTTTTTTAAAGTAACTGTTTCATCCTTTTATGGAGTATTGTATCGATTTTTTGTGCAAGTAGTGAAGTGTCTCCGTTGCTAAATATTTGTTAAGGGGTTTTCTTCTACTCACATTGTAAGTATGTCTGTGTAAAATTTTAAGAGCTTCTTTATCCCATTTCAAGGAACTCAACTGAGCTGAAATTTTAATACAAAATTGTTTTTGAAGAAAATACGGTAATGTTTACTATAATTAATAAAAATTAATTGATTAAAACTAATTATTTAAAGAATTAAACTTTTACGCCAAGTTTCTCGCCAAGTAGCCAAATGATCACCAATTCCGTCGCCAAGGTGAAGGGGTGTTTGCTTAAACTCTCTTTTGTAAACTGGTGACATTTCTGTAAATCTATCTTCTCCTTTATAAGAGAAAAGCTGCAGGAAATATCATCTCATGTAAGTAATATTGCCCCCAATCTTCAAGACAGGCGAATGTTACTGAAAATTTAAGGTATAAGAAATTATGTTAACGCAAAGTATGAAGTTTGAAATGAAACTCATGTTTAAGAAACTCGCATTTTGCCGTTTTTTTTAGAGGGAGGATCGAATCATTAAATTTTCTTCTGTTAAAATATTTCATTGACATAACGAAGGGCATGTCTTCTTGAACCTTCAGTTCAGTTTCGTCAAATATTTGCTCAGATTCTGTAATATGAATTGTTCGTAGTTCAAATACTAAATCCTTCACATCATCCCCTGAAGTAAAACATTCAGAATTTTATAGGAACTCGTGTATTAGGTCGATATTTTTAGGATAAAGTTAATTAAAAAAAATTTGATAAGTTCGTCATGCAGAAAAATTGTCAAAAGGTTGGCAACGTTTGACTCGTTAATCTCTTTAAGTAATGTCTGTGGGAAATTTAAATTAATTCGAATTAACTGTTAAGCCCAATTCGATTTAAAAAGATAATGCTGGATAAACAAGAAACTAACGTCATGCAGTTAACAAAGCTCTTCGATTTTGTTATTGGTTCAAATTGACCCAAATTTCTCATTTCCGGTATTAAGTTAGAATTATAAGTGTAACAGATGTATGGAAATATAAAAATATTTCTTATGCTCAGAATAATATTCGCAACAAATAAAAGTCTCGTCTCATCAATTAATATGGCACGCAACCCACAAGAAGGTATGCTATGAAAATGATGATTTCATTAAATTTTTCGATGTCTTATAATCTTTCAAATTTGTAAGATTTTATGAATGGAAATACATTTTCCTTTTTACTGAAATTGTTCTATCCTCCAATTTCAATCAACTTCTTTTTGCTCGAAAAAGGAAAAAAAAAACCCAGTTAATTCCATATATTTTAAAATTTAACTTACTATGTTACTTTTATTTCTATGGGTAGATCATAACCGAATCGTGTTAATAATTCAAAAATCGGTTTCATTTCAGAAAATTCTCAATACGTTTTCTCATTTTTCTTGGAATTGGTGATTATCTTTACGTTTGATTCAACTTTTAAATAATCTAGTAGTTTTTTTTTTTTAATCCTTCGCTTTCTCTCAAATAACATTTGGAAGAATTTTATCTTAAAAGATTAATATCTTAGTGAACATAAATTACTTTAAAAATTAAACTATAATATATTATACTCACTACGACATTTGCCTAAGATATCAGTGGCTAGTGCCTTTGTTGTAATTAAATTCAATGCGAAATATACAAACTCATATATGTATATACACTCATATGTATCATATGAGTGTATATAGATATATGAGTGTGTCACTCATATATATCACTCATATATCTCACACTTATATATATCACTCATATATATCTCATATATCTCACACTCTTGTATATATTACACTCATACCTCACATTCATACATCTTACACTCATATACCTCACATTCATAC
>BMAW01003929.1:67782-135347 GCA_019974015.1 Nephila pilipes
TTACACTCATATACCTCACATTCATACATCTTACACTCATATACCTCCCACTCATACATCTTACACTCATATACCTCCCACTCATACATCTTACACCCATATATCTCACTATCATATATCTATACCTACTCATATATCTACATATACTTGCACATAGATATATGAGTGTGTGTGTTGTTTTTAATAAGATAATAAATATTTTCTATATATTGCTCATTATAACTTTTTTCCTGTTTTTAAAAACTGTTTGCTATATATATAGATGATCATATTCCTTAAATGTTTAATTACTTTTCAAAACTATTATAGTGTCTTCTTCTGGTTAAATGCTTAGTATTGTTGTTCATTGGTTATTTACTTTATTGATTAAGAAATTATAGCGAAGGGTTATTTATTGGATCCAATAAATACATGTTTATAAAACTAAATGAAAATATTATTTATAAACTAAAGTATTGTTCGATAAAAAATGCAATACTTTTTTTAAATAAATAGCATGATTAAATCACATGGAATATCTTGGAAGCAAAACAGAAACTCTTTCTATAAATTATTAAAAAGAAGTTTAATAATTATCTATTATGGTTAGGATTTATTCTCCATACATACACAGTCATTAAAAATATAATCAAAAGATTAAATTAATATTTAACTGCTTGTAATGTTAATAAATTATTATTAATAATAATTTTTTTTTATTTTAAATTAAATTATTTAAAGTTATATAAATAATACAGAAACAAAAAACAAATAGAGCACAATGCATGAATATAAAATAGTTCATATTTTTGAAAACTAAATCAAGTTACGCTTTAAAAAGAATAAACATTGAATTAATACTTTAAAATCTTTCATTGGTACTTATTTTACAAATTTATTTCTGCCCATTATTTCGAAAGTAATTCCATTTTTTGTGCATTTTAAAATGTAAGATAATTAACTGTCTTATGTTAAAATCGTTGCATTTATTGTATCGTCACTTTCTCGATCTATGAATCGTTTGCAAATAAATTTTGCGTGAAAGGATTATGATGATAATTTTCTTTTTATCAAATACATTTACAGACAAACAAATTAAACCGAACAGAAATCATTTATTTCGAAGGAAAATTTGAATTCCTTTTATCTGTTTAAGGAGGTATAATAATGGCCTTGTTTTTTAGTACAAATTCCGAATTCCCGATTCTTATTTTCTGTCTGCAAATGTTTAATCAAACCAATGAAATAGAAAACAGATTTATTCTCCGTTTTGATGCCTTGAGGGCAAATTAAATAAGTAATTATTTTATTCTTTGCTGCCTCATGAAATGTTTTGAACTGCAAAATAAAAAGGCACGTGTTTGATAAAATGATGAAAATATTTTACGTTTTTATTTTGCTTTAGGAAATAAAATGCAGAAAATATCAAAATTTGAATTAATAAATTTTAGAATATCAAAAATTAATTTATATTATAATCTTTGAGAGTTTAATTAATTTTTAATAACATTTTTTGCTGGCATATTTGTTTTTCTTATGTGATTGCTTATTTTAACATCATTTTCAAATATCATGTGTGAGAAAAAGTGATTATAGGCTAATTTTTTAACATCCGAAGTTAAATAAGTGTCCTGAAAGTTGGATAAATAGAATCTCAGAACTTCAGATTTTCTTCTTTGAGTCTTGGAATAAAATGCGGCTTTTTTCCTTCATAAATAGTTTTTTTTTTTTTGAGTAATTTAGCTACTTACTTTCTTCAACAAATAATTTCTTTTTTACAAATTGTGAATAATTTCATTTTTGCTTAATTCCTTTAAGTTACATAGTTGACACACAGGACTTGTATATATATATATATATATGTGTGTGTGTGTGTGTGCGTGTGTGTGCGTGCGTGTGCGTGTGTGTGCGTGCGTGTGCGTGTGCGTGCATGCGTGTGTATAATTCAATGAAATAATAATTTGATTTAAAAAAAAGAATTTACGTTGTTTATAAAATCTGAGAAAAGAACAATTTCATTTTTTGCCCAAATTCAAAGACAATTCGTATAATTTGTAAATTTAGTAATTACACAATACCAAAAAGTCTATAGTATTACAAATATAAGTATATTACAAATATAAGTCACGGACTATAATTCATATATTTAAGAAATAAAATATTTTCCCTTTTTCTAAGATTTTCTTTTCTTCCAGTAATTTAGCTTCAGCTTCTTACTTTCTTCAACAAGTAAAAATTTGATTCAAATTGTATGTAATTAAGTTTTTTCTTATTCCTTAAATTTACATACTATATTTATATTCAGATATATAATGCAATAAAATTAGAATTCGATTTCAGAAAAAAAAATTCATTTTTTTTAAATCTGAGATAAGAATTACTTACTATATCTCTTTTCCAAATTTAAAGAGAACTCTTTTAATATGTAAATTACATAATTACTCACACAGAAACAAAACTTATGACCAAGAATGATTCTTCATATATTTCAGAAATAAGATGTTTCTAACAAATTGCAAAAATATTTAACAAAATTGAAGAAAATCTCTAAATTTACTCACATTTTAAATAAAATTCTATATTTCTGTACAGTTTAAATGCAAAATACGTATTTGTATGTGTTATTTTAATTGAAATGTTATTTACTCGTACATTGGGGCTAGGCCAAAAACCTTAGTTAAGAAAAATTGATTGATTTACACTAAAGATTTTTTGTCGCTACATTATTTTTTGAATCCGGTTAAAACTAATTAACTCTACATTTAAAAGAAATTTTAATGGAGATTTAATTCATCAAAGCTGAAAAGGAAGCAATTAAAGAAAAAAAACCATTTCAGACTTTTTGTATAATAAATAACGTCAGTGCAGTTGTGTGTTCATTTGAATTGACATTAATGAGCTAAGTAAATAATTTATTCAAATGTAAGTAAATAACTTATTTAGTTGTGAAAAGCAAATTGGAAGTTAATTGAAGTTAAACGGTCTAACAAACAACTTATGTCAAGAAATCAACTAAATATAATCTATTATCTACTAAAACTAAATTTAATCTAATGATCACTATTCTAGAGCCACTAATATTATTCATAAAAAATAATAATTTAAAAATAAGCTGTGTTTTGCTTCCTAATTGTAACTATTTTGCATCAACTTGGCCTTGTTGATCATTACTGTTCTCCATTTAATAGGTCTTCATAATCTCTTAAACAATATTGGCTAAAGTCGATGAAAGAGCCATCATCTACCAGTGAATTTGCGTTGAATTAATTGGCAATGCATTTGAAATTAATCACTAAGTAGGAGCCAGTGAGCTACATCGTTATTTTGCAATTACCAGCCAACATTATGTCAACAGAGTCATCATCATTATTACACAAGTTTTCCTCAGTTTCCGTTTTACAAGTCTGTTGCGTTTGGGGAGGATTCTCGGTTGGATCCTATTTTAGTGGTGCTTGGCGACATAGAAATTTTTCAGAGCTATAATTTGCTAAGTTGGCTTTCATCACATATGGAAACCGTACTGATTTTTCCTGAGAATCCGATGAAACACATAAAAAAGATATGCTTTTTGGCATGACTTTTAGCCAGTTCAATCGAAGCAGCTCCTCTAAAATATTTACCAGTTCTTAAAAGTTGTTTTAGACCGAATTCACTAATTACTTAATTTATTAATTTAAAGAAAAATTAGTAATAACAAAGCTTATGGTGTTCTATGGGAAAAAATGGAGACTACGAACGCCCTTCTACTGTTTGGAGAAAATGTATGCTTATTAGTTGATGTGTTTCTAAACGGAAAAAAATGATGATATATCGAAGTTGTTAACCAATTAAATAATGATTATGAAAACGTTATTGATAAGAACTGGAATAGCTGACAATAAACTGAGAGGCAGAAAAAGTGGAAGTATACAAAGAGTATTTTTATAACTATTATCTAGGTTTTACTTTTTGTATAACTTAGGTGGCACAAGTTTCTATATCGTACTTTAACAATATGTAATATGATTTAGGAAAATAATTTGGTTTAGCACAACCTAAGAATTCGAAACTCCCGCAAAACTTCTAAACTTGGCGAAGTCAGATTGATGATTGAACCATGCCAAGACTTTTCATCGCTAAATAACTATCAATACGATGTGTTCACCTACAAAGTAAATATTAATTTTATTCGATCCTTTCAAAATTATTTGTAAATGAATTATGTATTATATATAAAAATCCAGTTTTAAAATTGTGTGTGTGGTACGAAAATCTTCAAATTGAATATAAATGTAAACTTCATTATGTTTTGAAGCCTTGAAATCGACCTTAAGGATTCTTTAACATTGTAGAATATTATACATGGGGCATGTACAAATTAGAAAAAATTTACAACTTAGTGAAATTTACAACTTAGGGTTGGAGAACCTTAGTTGTAAATTTCAAGAGCAAAACTATTAACTAAACAGTTTTGTTCTTCAAGAAAAAGAGAACTTTGTAATAACTCCATCTGTTTGTGGAGATTTAGACCTAACTTGTATATATTCTCAGCAGCTGATTTAACTAAGTTATTCCATTATTTTATTAAAACGTGCTAGTAGTAATATAAGACGGAGTCGATATTATTGATTATCATTTTGTACCATGTGTATTGTAGCATGTCTCAAATGAGGATTCGTTTATCGACAACTGCGATATCACTTTATTTTAAATTCGTATAAGAGTTTCACATATTTATTTTTAAAATACGATTATTATAAGAAATTTGTATGTACTCATCTGTTTTCTGCGGGTATATTTGTACTAATAGTTCCTGATACTTGGTATGGAGCCTTTTAGATATGTTGGATACTCAGAAATCATTGATTATATAGAACGAGCCGGTATTACTTCTTCTATAGACAGTGAATTTATCAGTTAATATTTATAAAACAGTAATGGATCAATAGTTAAATTAACGGCAAGTCATTCAGTGAGGATAATCTTTTATTCAGAGTTTCGAATATTCGAATTCTTTACTCACTATTATCAAGAAAAAGATTTCCTACACGCATCTTATCTCGAACATTACTATTCTGGAGATTACCTGGTGTCATTTCTCGTCACTTGACCGAGGTTCAAAATTACCGTTGCCAATAGGTCTCGTGTTGCATCTAGTATGACCAACAAAACAAACAAACAAATTGACGATTACCTATCTGATACCGACCCATGGGTTGCGCGCCCTTAGTAGATTTAGAGATGAGCATCTGATTCACTGACTTTGTTCAGATCTTTCATGGCTGTGATTCGATAACTTGCTAGTGGTTGCTTTCTTTCTTTAATTTTACGGTATGATGCTTTTTTCCCTCCAGTTGTCCTTATGGGCATTTTATTGAACGCTTCTTGATTCGAATAACCCTATTACACAAAACAAAGTTTGATTATACATCAAAATGTAGTGAGAAAGAGAGACCAGACGATAAGATGAGAATAGTAGGAGTATGGTAATTGAAAGGTCTTTAGTGTGATGAGCGCGGAAATCATCTGGCCTGTATTAATTGATTCGGTGAGATTTAGAATCAACTTCGTCAGATCAGCTTAAGATTTGAAGAAGGCACTCAAATCGTATTCCAGTATATATATCATATGATAGATTATAGAAGTATTAGTACTCCCCGATTGAGACATTAAACTATTTGAGATCATCTGCTTAGGCTTTTTTTAATAAAACAATACTTTTGAATATAATTAACTATTTTAAGACTTTATTTGGGTCTAAAGAGTTGAAATTCAGCTCTTGTAATTAGAATAATATTTAAGACGGTAGACGAGACAAGTAAAAGGATGTTGTCACATCTTTAACTAAAATTATAAAATCTTTGAGACACTTTTGTTCACACATTAAAAACTACCCCCCTCCTTCGTTTTCATAAGTTATTCATACTTATAAAATTACATAAAGACTTACATAATAATATAATATTGCTTAATTTACCAATAGTTAGACACAATTTACGATAGAACTAAGTAACCGGCATTATAGCAAACCGGTATAACTTTCTTTACTTGACTGTGGATTTATTAGCTGTTATTTAAAACAGTAATGAATCAGTAATCAAATTAACTAAAAGCCATATAGTGATAGTAATAAAGCTTTTTTATTCAGATTTATGAATATTTGAAAATCAATGCCAAACCTTAGTAGAATATTTCAAAAATTGCATGTATTTGAAGACAGACGATGTCATGAAGGTAAATAGTTGTTATCTTTGGTTGCTGCCATCTGTTAAACTTAGTTGAAACTAATCTCACATTGATTTATAAGTTTTAATTTGGTAGTCATTTGCTACCAGAGTAATCTTTCCAATGACTGAACAATGAATAAAATAACTCATAAGATAAAAAAATTAAATAAGTTGCCTCATATTTAAAGGTATTCTTAAGAATACATGGAATTAAATATTCATACTTATAAAATCTGTTGAAGACTTTCTGAATAATATAATCTTGCTTAACTCAGCAGTAATGAGACACAATTTATGATAAAATTAAAGGTACCAGGATATGAGGGGAAAAATACCAAATGTAAGAATCTTTCGTTTATGTAGCATTCGTATTTTAAAACTTACTCATAAAATTTAGAAATTTTGTGTGCCTAAAAATGATATTTTAGTCATTTTATAGAACTATTAAAGTATGTTTTTGTCAAAAAGGTTTTTTTTCTTTCAGTTGAATATGTATATGAGTTTTTAGATATATTTACATTTATGTAACAATTTTAATTATAATATTCCCCAAATAATTAAAATATTTCATTCCTCATATGGAAAATGATGCACAAAAAATAGTAAACCAACTTGTTTTTAACAATATTACAGCATATTTTCTTTTAAAAAAAATTTAGAATTTCGTAATTTTGGAGATTTTTATTCTTTTTCCAAATAAAGAATTATTTCTTAAAACTTATATATTGCTTAGAGAAAAAAAAAATTTGTTCAATAAGTACCCTTTATAGAGGCACAAAATTTTGGAACCATTTTGTGTCATAGTTTTCTTTAAATAGCACCTAAATGAAAATGTATATCACAAATCATGACCATATTCAACTAAGAGGGAAAATTCCTTTTTATGAAAAGAAATAATTTTATATTTCATTAGAATGATTAAAATATGATTATTATACACACACAAAAATTTAAGCTCTGCAAATAATTTGAAAAGAAATTGATCACAAAAAAGGAGTCATAGATATGATATTCCAGAATTCCTCACATGTCCCGGTACCCTTAAGTTCATGAAAAAAAATTTTTTTTTTCAAAAACACTACAGTGTCATCTGAAATATACGTAAATATCAAGGTCCCTCTCGGGTTACTTGCAAGTGCGATGTTAATAAACAATCAATCAATCTAAAATCTACATTTCCTCCTGAGACCTACTTCCCCAATAGATTGCAATTCCGCCATGTAACAAATATAGTAGCCAATAGGAAAGGGATCCATTTATCAGCCACCCAATCTAAACTGTGCGATCGGCTCTTTGCATCACATAGGTAATGATTACAATCCTAATCCTCCCTTTCTTACACGGTCCCTTGACTTGCGAGACGCAGTTATTGACCGACTCCAGGATTCATTTCAGTTAGGTGGCATTCAAATAGTTTTCAAGGACAGCTGGAACAGTGGTTAGCCAATCAAATGTTGAGCAATTAGACACTGATTTGTATTGGACAATCAGGCTTTGATTAGGATGCATTTGATGGGGTTTGGAGTAAATTGATGCTTGATTCTTATTGAAGAGCGGTTGATTGCCAATTAAATAAAGATGGCTTTTGGTATTTTTATGCTGTTTTAAATGTGTTGGGAGATAAAATAAACTAGAAAAAAAATGATTTGGCTATTTAAGATGTGCAGTTGCTGATGACCTGAGTCATTAAAATTTAATTCATCTGATTGAATGTATTCTAATTAGTGTAGTATTCAATAAACTCTTCAAATATTGAGCACGATAAATGGCGAATAACATTAGGAACTAAATTTAGTTTGAAAGTAAAAGTTTTGGTTAAAGATGAGGTTAAGGCTTATTAACAGTTTGAATCGTAGAATTTTAAAATTTAGTTAAAAATAAAGGATAAATACTATTAATTTTTTCTTATACTATAAAAAGTGTCAATCAATAAGAGATTCATTATATTTAATTTACAAAAATATTAACAAATAGTTATTGATAATGGAGTAAAAATATGTATTGATAAATCGGAGTTAATGTACGATATTTTTTAAATTTTATTTTATAATCACTCTTTTGAATAAGTTGGGAAATGAATATTAATGACTTTATTTAAAATAAACATAGGTATGATAACCATATTAGATTTATGCGGTTAATAAACTAAATTACAGCAATTTATCTTAATAGGGCATGACAAAACTAAATTTCAAATACAACCACTATCGTACTTATAAATTTGATAAGTCTGTGTGTGAATAGAACTTTGAGTTATGAAAATTAGGATTAGATTCGGAAGGGTGGGGAGTTAATGAGAGTGTGTTAACTGAGAAATCAAGTGATGTGTTAGTCTAGTTTAATGATGCCCCAACATTCTTGAAACAAAACCAACACATTTTAGGGTTGTTATCCAAAATTATTTTAGTTACATAAAAATACCTGCTTTTCAGTTGATTTCATCTAAAATAAAGTAACATGACAGCGAAACTCATAAGCAAATAGCCTTTTATCTCATAAATGAATTAAAGTTAAATGAGAAACCAGAGAAGGAATATAAAAAAAGAAGAAGAATTAAATTAAAAATTCAATTTGCAACCGGTTGACAAAAAAAATAATAAAAATTAAATAACTCAAAATTTATCAGGGTGATTCAAAAAGTACTTATATTTGAAGACAGATTACATTTATAAGGTAAATGTTAGGCTGTTACAAATGGGTGCTGCCATCTATTAAACGTATCTGAAACAAATATGACGATGATTCATAAGTTCATTTTTATTTCGTTGTCATTTGCTGCCAAATAAGAATTTAATTGCTTCGCATCGTTTTGCCACTGTCAGTAAGATCTGGATTCATCATTATACACCCGAAATCAAGTAAAACCAAAACAATGAGCTGTTTCCGGTGAGTCTTTTCCAAAAACTGCGAAGATTATCTCATCTGTCGGAAAAGTGATAACGTAGAATATTTGATATGCGAAAGGCGTCAAGATCACGAATACGAGTCATTAATACTAAGATAGCTGTATAGTAAGTCATGATGCTTACTAAAAGCAAGCAATTATTGATGCTACGACACCATTTCTTGACATTTCGAAGAATTTATTCAACGGCTCTCGGGCAAGATGTTACTAACTAAGAATTTCACATTTTAAAGGGAAAGAAAAATAACCTAGTAATTTTCCTTCAAACAATTGACATAAAATTTGCAGTGGAAAAATATTTAATTAGTTAATTGATTTTTATTGGTTATTTCTGTTGATATATTTCTTTCGAGGCAACTGAATGCTTACCTATACCACACTTTCGTTAGCGCCATATTGGGATTAATAGTTAAATATACTTATACTATATATATATATATATATGTGTGTGTGTGTGTGTGTGTGTGTTTGCATGTATGTATGTATGTATGTATGTATGTATTTGTATATATATATATATATAGCATTCTAAATTTCCAAATACTTTGAAGGTTTAATAAAAAATTTACATCTTTATCAGCAGTTTTTTTTTATTTGAATGGAGTTGTTTTCTATTATTAAACATTTTTTAAATGAGATGTAACTACAATGCCATCGATACAGAAGATTTGGCCCCACAAAAGTCGCCAAGAAAATACGTCTGTAAGTACCCATTAAGTACATATTAATAAAATAACTTTTTTTAATCATCTACGTAATAAGTAATATTTAAAATAGGTATTATACTTCAGTGTTTTTTTTAGATTAGGTATGTAGTTAATTTAAGAGGTGTGTGATATACATTATATAAAAAGAGAGAAATTAGTTCTTAATAAGCAATTTTATTATTTCACATAGATAATTTAATTATGCCGTTACAAAAACGAACAATATGCAAAAAAAATTTCTTCAATAGAAATTCATTATTTTTATGTGTATATAATTTGATATACTAGTTTTGATTATTTTTGCAAGAAATTTAATTGCACAAGAATGATCCAATAGTAAGAGTACGGGCGTTTGCCAAAGACTATTATTAATTTCAAAGATATTAATGATTTGTCTGTAATGTAGAAAAAAAATATTTCATGGATATGGCTTTAAAGAGCAATATCAAATACGATGTCATATACATTGTTCAAAGATGCTTCCTCATCTCAATAGATTCAGCAATCAAAATTTATCTTTGTCAATAAATTATTCCATTTTGCAACGTTTTTATGTACTTCATTTGATGTCTGTCTGCCAGTCTGTATGTGTATCAGTGTGTCATCAAATTTTCGATCGTTAATTTAACCAACTTCCCATCAAACTAGAGCTCTGAAACTTTGAAATCGTTCTTTCTATCCTAACAATGCAATATTTAGACATTTGCGACAAGTTTTAACTAATATTTCATGACATTTTTTTTAATAATGCAGTTTGGCCCAACCACTTGGCGCGATTGTAAAAATTGCCAAACGTGGCGATTTTTTTTTTGGCTGAAAGTTAAGTCTGCGAAGCGAACCAGGGTAGCCAGGGTTGGCAAAATAACGCCAAATAATTTTTTTAATAAACTTTGCCACCATATCAAAACGTTGTTTTTAAAAATGTTGGTTTTTATCTCGAATTATTTATTTTTTATTTAGTTGTTTTCTTTGTACGTCTACCTAATTATTAGGTGTAGCAAATAAAATCCAAATTTTCCATTGGCATATAATCGATATATCTGAGATCATTTTTTTAAATCAATCTTGATTTTGAAAGAAATCAATAACAGCTATTCAAAATATCGATTTTATCAAATTAATATCGATATTGCTAAATTGTTTACTACATTATAATCAAAATATATGAGATCATCTTTTGAAACAACGTTGATTTTGAAATGAAATGACAACAGTTAGCCAAAATATCGATATTTTAAAACTAATATCATTATTACTAAATTATTAATTGGATTATAATCAATATATATGAGATAGCTTTTTTAAAGGATCATGAATCGATAACAGCTACCGATAAAAATAAAACCTAAATATACAAAGTTTAGCCTTTTACCCAAATTATCCTATTCGTCCTTCTGTAGTAGGGTGGGTGGAACGTATTGTTCCCCGAACTTCTTTATGTCAACGAATTCCAAATATCCTACTTCAATTAGCACCGTGTTACAAATGCCTGCTCCGTTCCATGGGAACAATTTTACTCCCCCTGCACGGTTATGTGATCGTTGTCTTTGTCGATGCATACAAAGCCCAGCTCCAACAATAGGATAGTATCAAAGTTTAGACAAAGCATTCTGGCATCGTCTGCGGACCAATGAGAATTCGTTTGTTCTTTTCAAAAGATCCACCGCTTTAGAGGGAAGAGGAAGGTAATCATTGTGTGTATAAAAATAAATTTATTTACTTTATACTATTTTAAATGCGTTTAATTGAATTTGGCTTCGAGGTAAACTCAAGAGGCAGAGTCTTTGTGTTTTGCATTATTTAGGTAGATTTTTTTAAAGTTGTGACATACAAATATATTCCTAAGTGTTAAACGTGTTTCATTTAAATAACACACAATTAATTTGAACTTATTGGTTTTGAATAGGATTCTAAAGTAAGCCAATTGCTGTCAAATTGGATATCGGTAAAAAATAAACTATGTTTAATTTTTGATTTTTTTTCCAATTTTTTACTGTTATATATCGTCTGGTAACTATGCATTAATATTTTCTAAAGCATAATTTAAATATTTGAAAAATTATTCTTTGATGAAAGATTAATAACACTTGAGCTATTGCATCTATCATAGAAGAAAGGATTGCTTGATGGCATTTTAAACCAGCAATTATATTTACCAAATTCAAGAGTTTTTTTTATAATACTAATTATTTTTTATCAATTATGACATCAAACCTTTTGCCGTTATAAATTTAGTAAAAATATTGTAATAAAAAAATTATTACTTTTCTATTTTGTATACAAAATAGAAACACACACATTTTTCAATTAGAATAAGGTTCGATAAACATTTTATTGAGCTTAATTTTAAGAAAGTGTCGTAAATTTAAAGTTTGTACAAGTTGGACATAAATTTTTACTTTTATTAATACTCCTCATGATCTCTTAGATGCAAGCCTTAAAAATGATTATTTTTCGTCATGCAACTTGATCGAGACGATTTTAATTTTCACAATATTTTCCTTTTTTGGGTCTCGTTTTCCTCAGAGATATAGTCATTCTTGTTTTTCTGTAGTAGAAGCTCTCGTATTTGTTGTACATTTGAAGATCACGCGCGCTATAACGCTATCATATTATTTCGTTCTTCCAACTCGGAATCTTTCAAGTAATGCTAAGTTCCAAGCGATTCTTATATTTAAATAATCTCAAAGACATGAAAATGCAGCAAAAAATTATTTTTAGTGGGATAAGCGGAAACGGTGTTCATTATAATAAACAACCATAAAATGCAGTATTTGGTTATATTCTTGTGCAAAAGGCATTGAATATTTTCGATGTGTGAAACTTTTTCAATAGCAAATTCTAAAATTGCGTTTAATTCTGACGAATAAATAAATCTTTTTCCTTTTCCATATATCATCGTCTTGTACTATTCTGTTTCGCCTTTCCATGTCTGCATATTCTTGGTTTGTAATTGAATGTTGTATCTTATGTGATTTTTTTCGTATTTCTATATGCTGTATTTGTATTTTAACTTCTTTTCATTTCGTAATTGTGAATTCCTGGATATTGTCTTTTGTAATTCCGAAGTTTAACTATATACATTGTATTATTGGAAGAAAAAAACAAATTTAAAAACTAAATACAAAGTTGAGGAAGGTCCAGGTGTAGGGTAAGTGTCACCTGGTGCTATATATATATATATATATATATATATATCCCTTAAAAATCAATATATTATATCACTTAAAGGTGAACTGCATTTCTCAGATGCAACGCGCCCGCCCAATGGAAAGAAATTCGAGGCGCGCCTGATGTAGTGTTAAACAAACCAATAGGAATTTAAAAATAGGACACATCTTTTAAATACTGAAACATATATATATAACACTGTATATATATTTTTTTTAAAAAAAAATATTTATTTAAAATTAAAAGCTATAACAATCAAAAAAGTGTAAGTACTATTCAAAAATACAATTTACTTCTGCATTTCAATTGTAAAATATCAATTTATTTGAGATTTTGTTCTGTGCTAACCTCAAATGCACCAAACCCCTTGTATGGCATGTCTATATATACAATAGATATTAAAATGTCATACATTTTTTGAATTAAACCTTTCGAAATTTGATGGGAAAAAATTAATTAACGGATTAATTAATTTATCTAAACATAAAATTAATAGTTTTTATTCTAATAAGTTATTCAGATTTTCTGTTTTTCCTGAATCCGCGATAACACAATGGTTAAGTTACTAGTACTACATGATCAGTAAAACATTATTCTAGTTGTAGGTTCATGTCTTGAATAAGTTGACTATTTGCTTCTTATGGTAGTCCAAAATTCGATCGTAAAATTAGAGGGTAAATAAGACAGAAAGTTTCCAGATGAGATTTTGTTTTAATTTCTCAACCATTATTTTATTTTAAGAGATTAATCATGAATAATTACGGTGCGACTTTCAAGAGAAAATAATTCGTATAATTAAACATATAATTCTATTGCAGAACTGTGGAAAGATTTGTCTTTAAGAATACTCGAACATAACATTCCTTTCCCTTAACTTCCTGTACGTTCATCAAGCTACAGCAGTCTGATTGACAAATGAAAAACTAAACTTGTTATAGAAAATTTAAGGTATAAGATTCCCCCAAAAGAAATTAAATGCAACGCTAATTATAGATGAATCTGAAATCCAGAAGAATATTGAAGCTGTTTCACATGATGTGATATTTTAAGTACAATTTTGTAACCATTTTGAAGGAAATTAATGTAGAAAATGTATATCTATATTGAACCATTTTGACTACGATCTTCTCAGGCTGCTATATTCTCAACAAACTCATTGGTAAGTCAAGGTGATTATGTACTGAATGAATTTAACAAATAAACACTTTGTAACACATCAGGCTGACTTCTTTAATTTGAGCGGGCCATTACTAATTAGAAATGTGCATAAATTTACTTATTTTTTATATTTTAGTTATATCTCTTTTGAGTTCAATTAGAGTAGACAAATGCATATATCTGACATATAGGAATTTCGACTATAATCTTCTCAGTTTACTACAAACTGGAATAACTCATTATTTGTAAGTCAAGAAGGTTCTGTACTCAATAAATGTAACAAAATAACATCTTGCAACGACTCGGCTCACTTTCATTTGAGTTTGCATCGACTAATTAGAAACAATCACAGATTTATTTTCTTACATTTTACGTAGAGTTTTATAACCCTTTTGAGGAAAGTAATATTTAAAAAATGTATGTCATAGAGATAATGTACTCAATGAATTTAACAAATAAACACTTTGTAACACCTAGGGCTCATATTTTACATCAGCGGGGGCCATAACTTGGTAGAAACGTGCATAGATTTAATTTTTGAAATATTTTAATTTTAAGTATAACTTTTTTGAGTTAAATTAGTGTTGTAAAATTTATATCTGACTTAAACAATTTTGACTATAATCTTATCAACCTACTACGTGCTCAACTAACTAATTTGCCTTTCGGAAAGATAGTCGTGGCCCTCAACGAACCACTTACACCTTCTCGCCTTTCCATGAGGCTACACGTTAGAACAACCTATTTCCACAGGCACAGGTATGCGAATTAAGATCCTTCTGCTCGCGCACCTGTGGTATTAGTATTTATTCCCATGCAGCCACCAGAAAACCACAACTGAAAAGGAATTGCCTTGTTGACCAAACTACTGTCTTCTGCCAAAAATATCCGTTTTATTAGCCCTCCTGGACTTGTCCGGGACTTGCTGAGTTCATCTTATGTGTAGCAGACATCTCGAACCGGTAGATTTATCGTTCTTGCAACAAAAATAACTAGAGTTATTTGTATGTCATCTGGTATGGCTGCAGTTGCCTAGAGATCATGATTGTGGACTCTCCGCCGTCGGTTTTTGTCAAATCGTGGCTTCGATCCTTGAGGCCACTAAAGACCCGCCGTGTAGCATTGGCTGATGCCCGTTAAAGTTGTCGAAGCCCAAAATTCTCCTGTTAGTGCTGTGAGGAATTATGGAGAGGGAGGTACTATCTCAAGTGTCGTCTTCGACACTTCATTGAGGCTCGAAATTACGAGGTCTGTTGCCAATAGACTTCGTGTTGCTTCTAGCGTGACGTTAATAAAACCAGTCAATCAATCAAACTGTATGGTAGAATTTTGTTTGCACTGATGTCAATGAGGTTACTCGACTGTTGTTATCTGTCATTGAGTTCCATACCAGCTTGATAACTTTCTGATACGAGCTGTATCATTTCAGTTATCCATTAGCATTTGTTTTTCAAGTATTTGGACTAACTTCCTATCTCTGTTTAGTTCTATTTTGATGAGGGATATTCTGTCACACAAACATATATTTAAGGACAAATAATTGTTGATGTTTGAAATATGAAATTGTCCTGGATTATTCGCGAATACTGATCTGATTCACTTAAAGAGTGGTGTAGGTTTTCTCACCTTTCTACCTCTTCAAGATTCAATAAATATTATAAATTAACTCTCTCGAGTTCAGTTCTTTCACTTGAGAGTACGTCGCTAGTTAGAAATGTTCAATCACTAGCTAAATAGTCAGCAAATGAAGGAGTCCAAATTGGTTTCAATTGAATCTTCGAATATTCAAAAATTAAATATTTAAATTATTATATGTTTGAAATACGTCCTTGATCGCGTCCGATTCTAAAGAGTATCTAATAGTTTGAATTCACTGAAATAGATTTGCGGTGACCACACTTAGCAAGCTCATTATTGGTCACCCATTTTTCCCGACAAGGTTCTTATTAAAGACATCTGGACTCATGATAAAGGACAAGCAACATTTCTATTTCTCATGAACTTTGACCGTTTAGAATCCGATTCTCCTAGGAACCAAGAACTCCCCTGCATCAGATATCCAGGTGTCAATTCCTGCCCCGGTTGGAGTGTTTAGGACTAATAGCTAGTTTATTACATCAGCTATCCAACTCAAACAAAGGATTATGTCCCTCGGTCTTGGAAGAGGCGTAGCCATATTCATTCTACACGAAATTTCCGAAGAGAAGGGACAATTAGAGCTCTGCAAGACGTTCAACTGGAACGTCATTTCCGAGGAAATTGCAACCTTTTTTAGCGTGTGACATGCATCTAAAATGTCTGATTTGCATTTTAATTGTAAATGTGACAAGCACTTTGTGTTGCAAACATTGACTTAAATAGTTTAAATTAATTATAATAAACTTGCTTAAATAGTACTCTCTAAGTCTCATATCATTTTACACAACCTAAACAAATAAACCAGCCATTAACGACTCGCCGTGTAGCGAGGATGATGCACGTTAAATATATCGAGGCTCCGAGTCCTCCCGTTAGCATGATGTAGAATTTTGCAGAGGGAGGTACCAACTCAGATTTTGAAGGAGAAAATTTACGATGTCCATTGCCCTTGGTTGCTTCTAATTTGACGTTAATAATCAATTAATCTGATATATTTCCTATGGTTGATTCCAGACAGGATCATTACGAGGTCCGTTGCCAATAGCCCTCGTGTTGCTTCTAGTGCGACTTTAATAAAAACTAAACTAAACTGAACTAAATCCAGACAGGATCTAATTTGTCTTCGATATCAGCTATGGTAGAACACCTCTCTTTTAGGACGACTAATCATCGCCAATCATTCACTCTATATTACAGCTAATCCTCTTATTAAACTCTACGCAGTTTATATGTATTATGGCCTCAGTATATTTCCCTACACTTCAATATTTCTAATCTAATTAACATTGATCACGGATCATTCACAAGAAGTTCTCAAATCAAACAATATCATACAAGTGTCTTCAAAGATTAGTTAAAAGGAAATGTACGAGATAATCTCATTATAAGTTATCGCTTTTTAGTTTATTTTCATTCATTATTTTAAGTAAAGAAAAAATAACTTTTAAAAGGTATAAATCATACAGAAAAAATAAGGACTTTCAAAATATATCAAATTATTTATTTTTAAAAATTTTTATATAATTTTTAATAGTTTTTTTTTTAAAAAAATAATACTTGTATCTTTTTTTGTGTTTCAAATAAGAAAATTCCATTAGAGTTTTCATTTTTTAATTCTAGCTAGATTCAATAAAATAAACACAGTCGATTATCAGAAAACAATAAAGCAGGATTTCAGCAAACGATTAGTATATTGTAAGTTGCCATATTTCCAGAATTTATTTTGTAAGGAAAACTTTTATTTCTGACAACCAATCGAAACAGTCAACAGTAATCCGGCAGTTTTGAGTGATCCGCAATAAATTCCAGTATCGCGAACAATCGGACAAGAATTTCATATTTTCTTCTCCCAATTTCGCGATATATATATTTTCCAGTCTTTTTGTTTTGCTTTACCTTCCACCAGTTCTGTTTCTCTTATTTGTTATTTGTTCCCTTTTTTACTTGGATAGAAAATGGCAACATCGTGTATGGTTCTTGTCAAATTCGGATTTCAGAAATGTCTCTTCCCGCTTCTTGCTTCGATGAACAAAATATTTTATTAAATCTAAAAGACAACTGAAACCTCTCCGAACACGGTTGAATGCAAAAAACACATACTGGAACTGAATGGTAAATATCAATAAGAAATCTCTTTTTTTTGCCTTTCATGTAGTTTTTTTGTTCAAATAGATAGTTATATTTACAAAACATTTGAAAGAGTATTGTCTTAAACTTTAATATTTTCAGCCAGAGTAAAAGTACACTAAAATGCGTCACGCAGAAGGACTGGAATTTTCGAAACATATCTAAGGATTCGTTGGCTGAGTAAACTCATAAACGTATTTCTGAAGCGTTTGTTGATTCTATAACAAATTTATTTAATATAACAGTACACTTGCGTGAAGTATTTTGAGTCAAAGTAAATTTTACCAAAACAAATGCATATTTCACGACTTAATAAGGCTTCGAAATTACAAAGACACCCAAGAAAAATTTTCCTAGTGTATATTTTTACTGTCAAAAAGTCATTTTATACAAATATAAGTAAAAATTCTTTCCACCAAACATGGTAAATCAAAAGAAAATAAATATATTGACGTTTTGTAAATAGAATATAATACAGAATGTAACCATATATACTTTGATAGTATGCTATTTTGATAATACAGTGCCCTTACGTAGGAAACTGTGGTAGTTCGAGTTCTGAACACTGAAATGTTCATTAAAATCACAGTAATTTTCACTTTATTGCAATATAAAACCTTCTACTCGATGTAAACTCTCAAGAATAATCTATTCTGTGTATGCGTATTTGAAAAACATATACGCAAAGTTTCAAATTTTACTGATGCATGGCATTTTGAGGTATTGTGTTTTTTCCAATTTTACGTGATAAGCACATAAGTTTTTTAAATATGCTTTTCTTTCCCGAGAGAGACTTTTAAATTGCTTTATTTGATATAATGATAATATCTTAGCATTCTGTTTGGCTCATAATATCCCACAAGGATTTAGCACCAACCGGACACTCAATCGATGAGGCATTAATTTTACAGTTTTTATAATTAAAACAAAATGTTTCAAAGTCTCCTTGAGCAACAATACAGATTTGAAATATATAGATTTATATATACATGTATTTGATTCAAATTTGCTTTTAAATAAAAAAAAACAGCATAACAGTACAAAAATTTGTTCAAGAGTATACTTTGCTGCGATACAAGATTTAGCTTAACTTACAATTAGTTAGTAACTTACAATCTTATTGAATAATCATGCATTTTTTGTAGATAATTATATTGTTGAGTTCTTCCATTTAATTTCAAGCCATTTCTAATCGATCTATTCAGTTACAAACTCATATGCAGAGTTTTCGATATATAAGAACCACTTGTCGTTGTAAAATGGTAAATAGTTTTTCCTTGTTGTAGGAGTATTCATCAAGCTATTTCAATTCAATTAAAAAAACTTAATGAAGTTCATGCTAAAAAAGTATGTAAGAATATCTGCAGAAAATTATTTTTATACAAAAGTAACATGTAGAGAAATAAAGAAAAGACTAAGTAAAGACTCCAATTCACTGGATATTATTAATACACTAAATATCATCAACAAAGTAAACAGAAGGGTATCTTGTCAAAAAAATTATTTCGGTCATTTTGAGTATATAATTCTAATTCCAAGAAAGGGACATTTTTTTAAACAACTATCAGATCTCGAGCATTTTATTTTTAAAAATTCACTGTTCTTGGTACTGAATAATCATTAATTATACATCTATATAAGTAACTGAAAAAATAATGTCGAGTTCTGCGTTTTATATTTCACGTAGTAATGGGCTCTAATCTTAGTAGTTTATATATCTTAAATTCCAATGAAATATAATAATATAAAATTAAGAAATACTAGGACATGTGGGAAAAATAAAATACCGAATTTAAGACTTTTCTTTCTTTTTTGTGACACGTATCTTCTGAAATTATTCATGGAATTTGGGTTTAGGGTGTACTTAATAATGATAATTTAATCATTTTATTGAAATATAGAAGTATTTTAGTCAAAAAGTTTTCTTTCCCTTTGAGTTTAAATATGGATTTTTCAGATATATTTAGATTTAGGTACCATTTTTAAAGAAAGTTTTCCAGAAATATGTAAAATATTTTACTTCTCATTTATGAAATAATCCATAAAATATAGTGAACCAACAATTTTAACGATGTTACTGTATATTTTCTGTGAAAAAATGATAAAACTTTGTGATTTGGAAATCTTAATCTTTTTTTTATGTATACAAATTTTATTTCTTAAGACTTAGGTATTGCTTTGAGAAAAAAAATATTTTTTTGGTTCATACTATGTGCATAAGTATCATATATAGAAGCATACAAAATTAGGAACAAAACTGTGTAATTGTTTTATTAAAATAATACATAAATGCAAATATGTTCACAAATCATATTCATATTGAACAAAGAGGGAAAAAAATCCTTTGTGACAAAAAAAAATTCTTTTACAGTTCCATGGAATGATTATAATATCTTTATTAGGAGCACAAAAAGTCTGATCTCTATTAAAAACATAAAAAGATATATATCATAAAAACAAGGCGTCTTAGATACGTTATTCTAAATTCCTTGCATGTGTTAGTACCGTTAAACATTTTTTAAAAAAACTTTCTTCTGATAAGAATTTTTCCATTATAATATATTTTTGTACCAACAATTTCAATCATCAGAGGGTTATTAATGCTTGATGCATATCTTCGAAAAATATATGTTCTATGTTGTTAATAGTCTTGTCGGAGTTCCCAAAGTAATGATGAGAACTAAAGTTAATGTGATCTCGTAAAAATTAACTAAAGAAATAATGTTCAGGAATATATTTGTAGGGAAATAAGTAATTATTGGTCGCATTAATTTTTTTTACATTATATTATTTAATTAGATTATCTTTGTTAAGTTACTATCCTGCAGTGATGTCTATTTCCTGTAAAGCAGACTAAGCCTACACTGCGTTATGCACTAATCATTTTCAACATTCGCTTCAATTACTTATCCAAAGTAATGAAATATTTTATTACTTGTCCTAGCCATTTATCTTTACTTGATATAATTATACAAATAGTTTTACATATTTGTAATTATAATATTATTAAAGATATGAATATGAGCTAAATTGTAATTGCAAGGAACATGAAGAATTTCATAATATGGGGCATCAACATGTAATTACGGAATATTTCATTGTTGTAAAAATAAGATATTATGAAAACGCTACAAGGTTCAGATTAATAAATTCGAATAGTAACAATTTCATTTAGATAAAGGTTTATTATGACTTTTATCAATAACTTTACTAATAAATATATTTTACTAGTAGAAGCACATAATGAGTACAAGCGCTATATTAATAAAAATATTGATTAAATAAGTATTAAAATTAAATATACAATAAAATACACGAACGAAAAAAGTAAATTATAGAATTTTTAAAATATTTTAAATATATATTACGTTGAAAAAGTTCAAGCAATGATGCAATTATTCGTAAAAATTAAAATATTTAATTATTAATATATATCTACAAGGGAACTATGCTTATTTGGAATATAATTTTAAGGACCAAGAAATTTTTTTAGAAATACAGTTATAGCACTTCAGGAAAATTGGCGTGCACTTAATGAAAATTAAATGTCCACAAATGTTTTTAATTGCTCAATTTCTCAAAGACCACATCAAATTTAAAGCAGTCACTAATGGTTAAATTACAAAAGCAGGTAAAATGTTATGAAAATTTTACAAGATAATTTTCATAAATTTAATAAGACTTCACTCACTAAAAAAAATTCAGATGCAATTAAGAATATAAAAGCCAAAGATATTTTTGCTATACATAGTTATGATCCTAAAGACCTCTGTAATTAAATGGACATAGATGATATAGTAAAGGAACTATTTAATATGAAACAAATTTACATAGCATGAATACTTTTATTTGTAATAAAAATTTGAACTCATTAGTTAATATTATACTTACAGAAAACTCTGTACAATATGATAATGTAATATAAAGATAACACAATATGACAAAAATTTCATTAAACTTAGGTTTCTCCATAAAGAGGGCCCTCATGTAATAGTTTGACTACAATATATATATATATACACACACACACACACACACACACACACATATATATATATATATATATATATATCCTAGTAATATCGTTTCTTAAGATTCCAATCTTATTGTTTGTTTTAATTTTAGAATTAAAATCAATACTTTGACTTTTAAAAAACATAATTGTTTGGTTATGCAATATATAATATTCATTTGAATGAATCGCTTACTTTAACTGTTTTCGTAACTGATTTGAAAAAAGGTAATAGGTAAAAAGTTATAATTTAACTGTGCTAATTTTGTCTTAAAGTTTGAAGAATGGGATATCTATAGCTTACTTTGAAAGATTATTTATTATTGTTCCTATGGAAATGGATAAAAAACACAAATTACTAAGCCCTTTATATATATATATATATATATATATAATTTGCGTTTGTGTCTTTGTTTTGTTTTTTGCTTTATATAAATTATTATCAGTTTTATGTTAAAATGAAATTTGTTTCATTCAATTTATAGCCAATAGAGGGTGACTGTATTGGTAATTTTTTGATTAGGAACTTCTAACTTATTGATTTAAATTTGACTATAAAGACAATTATATGGTATATTATTTTTTTAAGATTATATATATAGTATAATTATATCATCTTATATATAATACAATACTTCTGTAGAGTAAAATATGTTGGCTGTATAACTTTTTGTGATCAATTCCAAGATATCAAACAATCTATCAATCAAGTAGAAAAAAAGAGATTTATTTTATAAATAAACAATATTTTGGATCTTCAAGTTATGCAGAAATCATGGATTTGAGGTAGATAAGTGTTTTATAAATTTGTTTAAGTCTTGAGGTTATAAGAATATATATAAATTATGTATATTTAATTGTTAATGGATTATTTTAATTTTGCTCAAATAGAATTTTATTCCTTTCATTAAGATTTCATTTATTTCTTTAGTTTAATTACTTTATTGAATATGAACTCTTGTTTGCATTTGGTGTTTTACCATTCTGTTGCCAAATAACTGTGCTGAGTGGGATAGGTTGAATCCATAATATTAGTATAATCACGATTTCTCTGTTCAATGCTTGAAACAGCATTTTAAATTGCTTTATCATCATTTCTGATTTTACTCCGTAACTCTTCTTAACTTCCACGTTGTAAGTTAAAGTAATGTTAGCATTTTTCAAGATCTTCGTAACATTTAAATATTTTAAATTACTAAATTTAGTTTTGTATTTCAAATATAATGATTTTTTTCATTGCTATATTTAGATTATTTATTATTAGCTTACATACTTGTTTATTACGTACTTTTAGTGCACTTGTATTGGTTTCAAATTATACTTATATCGCAATTTAATGTACTGTATTTCTTTTTTTTGATTTTTGTCTACTTTAATTTTCAGCTTAATCTCCTTATTTTGATACGTAAAGTTACTTGTGCTGAATTATATAAGCTTTTCTAAATATATATATATATATATATATATGTGTGTGTGTGTGTGTGTGTGCGTGTGTGCGTGCGTGCGTGTGTTAATAAGATGCATTGATATTTTATACATGATAGTTCAAAAATTTATTCTGCCGAATTTATCTCTTTTTCACATTATAAGCTGAATATTTGTTTCTTTTGTAAAAAAAATATTTATTAACTAATACATACATATGTGTTTGTGTGCATAGATAAATTTCTTCATGGGCAATATAAAATAGATAAGGAAACATGATCATCCTGTATTAAATGCACTAACATTTATTTTTTTTTATCATTTACTAAATATGGCTTTCTTTAATGCGTCAAATAGTAACTTTTAAAAGTAGCGCAAGAAAGAAAATTAGTTTTTTTTCTGTCTAGTACAGAAGATTGTTTAAAAAAATTCTTTAACTTGCATTGCGACATTTATTCTCATACACAATTTTGAGAAAAATGTCTTCCTTGAAAGAAACTAGTTTAGGAGAAAAGTTGAGCGAACGGCCTTAAATAGTCATTCACTTGCCAGTTATTTATAATTTCAATCACACAAATAGTGATCTAAAATATGAAGTTATGGCTTAGGTTTTTTCTTTCTTTTTAGATTCAATGAAAGAGCAGACATTCGATTTTTTTTGAAAAAATTCGTTTCGTGGTAAAATTGTTTTAAAAATATATTCAGATTCTTAATCGTGATTTAAATATCAAAGAAAACTATTTAACCCAAACATTTTTCAATTGTTTTTTCTTAAATAGAAAAAATGAGCATTTTCGTTTCAGAAATTTTTTTTCTCTATATTTATATAATTATCATAGAAATTTATAAAGTCATCGAACTAATCTCCAAAAAAATTTAATGAAAATATAATTAAATAATAAATTAAAATAATAAATAATAAATTTTAATTTAAACTATCAACTATGATTTTTACCGTTTCATTTTTGACCACTTAAACTCAACTGACTCTCATTATAATTGACTGTCTTTTTTAACCCAAATAACTAAAGAAAACCATCTTTCTTTTATATTCCTAGTTCCATAGAGACAGATGTTAGAATTTGATTTTGTAAACATAAACAAACCATTATAAAACAAGATATATAGAAAATGGAATTCTTTTTTCGAAATTCGCTCGTCTCATCACCTTCAACGGAAAATAAACCAAAAATATGTGACTACCACAAGCACGAAAATGGAATCACATTATTTCACGAGCCATAAGACACCAAAACGAAAAAACAGAGAAGAAAACGACTAAAACATGAAACACATAAAACTAAAAATTGGCTGACTTTGTTTGAGAAAAGTAGATGAAGGAACAGAAAAGATCTCCAAATAGCACAGGGATGGAAATTTCGTTTTTCCCTTCCATGTGATTTGTCTGGGAATGACAGTTCTGAATCGTTCGAATGAATAAACTGTTGAGTAACTGAATAGTCAAGAGAAAGTCACGGAATATTTTGGAAGGGCTGTCATAAAATGTGTTCTGTCAACGAAAACGTGTCATCACCCCTGATAATAATGTCCTACTTTCGCTATTGTATAATTTGTTTTCGCAATGTCCAATGAGCTGTTTAAAGGTCTCATCGTCTAGCTATGTGATGCGGTATTAAAGTTGGCGTCGATAAATGGTTTCGGTCGTCTTTGTTTGCATCAATGCTTGACAGTTATGAACATTAATAACTCATATTTAATTTATATTTTCTTCTGCCTTTAACATTTAAATAATAATTTTAGTGCCTTCTGCATAAAAAGACTTCTGAAGATCTCAAAATCAAAAAAAAATATATATTCATAATAATTTTAGAATACCAGAGAATGTGCAGAATTGTGGAGTATCATATCTAAGACTCTTTGTTTTTGATATTTTCTTTTCGTATTATTAGTAGAGATTAATGTTTTTGTGGCTATTGTTATCTTAGCCATTCTATCGAATTTCTTAGTTGAATAGTAACATAATTTGTGGGATATATTTGGATTTAGATACCATTTTACAGAAAACTGTTACATAATATGGTTCTAAATTTTTGTTTCTATGAAGGGTACTTATGAACAGAGTAAATCAAAAATATTTTTTCTCTAAATTACACCTACGTTTTAAGAAATAATTCTTATATAAAAAAAGAAAAAAATTTACGACTCCAAAATTACAAAGTTGTATAATTTTTTCTAACAAAATATACAGTAATATCACTAAAAAAATTGGTTCATTGTATTTTGTGCGTTTTTTTCTATAGAAAAATTAAAAAATTTGTATATTTATGGAATATTATATTTAGAAATGGTACCTAAATACAAATATATCTGGAAAATCATATCTACATTCCTTTCAAAGGGAAAGAAAAACTTTTTGATGAAAAAAATACTTTTATAATTCAATAAAATGATTGTAATAATACTATTAGACACACATAGATCCTAAGCTCTGTGGATAATTTTAAAATATAATTGTTACAAGAAAAGAAAGTCTAGAATTCGGTATTTTATGTTCCCCACATGTACTGGTATCCTTGGGTTTTTACATAACATTGTAGAAAAACATTAAATATTATAATTAGCGACACATATGCTTAAAAAACTTAATTATCTTGCTCAAACTAACATTCTCTATTTCTTAATATTTTTCATAAAGTTTGAAGAGTTGATTTAAAGATATATGATGACTGATGTAATATTAAAATTTGAACTCATTATTTTTTTGATTTTTTTGTGATACATCTTAAAGACTAGTACCAATGCTTCATATCTTATTTCGTGTTTTTAAACTTTTAATTATAAATAAAGCCTTTAACGTTTAGGTCTTTATGCATATAACTATTTATTTAGATTTGTGAAAGGAAATGATGAATAATAAATTAAATTTTCGTTCAGTTTTTATAAAAATTCATATATGATATATATTATTAGCTTACATAAAACGATAAATTTTAATCTATTAATGTGAAGAAAATTTCTGATGTATCAGAGGACATTACACGAATATATTTTTGTATAATTAAATGATTTTTTCAAAAATATATAATTACGATATGGGTTTTCTTAACTTGTCTCGTTTGAATTGATTCCAGTATAACCAACTATGTTGGTGGAAAAGGTCGGTTCTCTCTCATTATCGTTTTTTTTTTCTCAGAATTCAGTTTTTTTTAGTTAAATATGCATTTTTAAGATTTTATTTACAAATAGTTAGCTCAAAAATCTAGCGCTATAGAATTTTTTTTATTTTTTATATAATTACGATTTTTATATAATTCGATGTCTCTTTTATTCGAATATTATTCAAAAGACAGGGTTATTCAAAATGATTCATGCAATTTCAAAATTCTGAATTTTTCAAAAATAAATGACCTAGAATGATAAGTGATTCATGAATATAAAAGAAAGTTATGGGTGTTTTATATTGGAAAAATAGATGGCCCTTGTATGTTTTTCTTGAATTTATCTCTTGATTTAGAAGCTTTCGAGGACCTACTTCGTAGATGGATTGGTCGCAATAGACCAGATGACTTGACTCTGCACAGCCGGCAACATAAGTCACTTGATAGGGCTTCGCTCGATTTCTTCCTTTGGAAGTTTGCAAAAGATAAAGTGTATGCACCACCAATATCCACAAATGTATGTGAACTTACTCCACGGATTTCTGATGCTGTAAAATCCATTACCACTGGCTCTTTACTACGCGTTTGTAGAGAATTTGCAATTCGCATTGACATTATACTTGCAACTAAAGGACATTCGTCCGAGAATGTTTTCACCGAAACATCGAAGGATGTCATTCTAGTCCATGTAGGGGGGAGAGAATGTTGTTGGTGACCTTGATTGTCAGCGTTGTTTCGAACCCTGAAGCTGTGGGTCCAAAGAATGTTGACCGTCGTTTTTTGTTGCGCTTCTACCAACTAGGCTGAAAAGATGTCTCAACTGGCTAGTTAGCAAGGTGTTTTAACTTTTTACTTTGTTGTAGAAGAGAGTCATTCGATTTCTGCTCCAGTGGGTCCGAAAGGAAATTGACCGGTCACTTTCTGCTGTGTCTTAACCGACTAGGTTGAAAAGACGTCTCAACTGGCTAGTTAGCAAGACGTCTTAACTTTTGCTGTTATTGTAGAAAAGAGTCACTGCAGAAGTTATATCGAACACTTATTACTTAAACTTCAATATTTTCTCTTTCATGCATGTATTCTGTGTTGTTCATTTATGAAAATATAGCATTTTGAAATATGATGATTCATTTTGAGTATCACTGTATTTTGGCACTGAATACATAAAATCTAACAGATGATTTAATTATTCGGTCAAGAGACAAGCTCTAATGAAATCAGATAAGGGGACACCTAATGGCAATCGTCAAACATTTATCAGTTAATGGCACTTTGGCAATCGTCAGTTAACTATTTTGGAGTGCTTTAACTATTTTATATTAATCTAAATCGAATGATACTAACTTCATGAAAGTTATGTATGCTCCCAAATCGAATAGTGTCTCATATTCATTTCAACACATATTTTAAGGAACATAAATATCTTATACATCTTATCTTTAATAAATATCTTTAATATCTCAAGATATCTTCAATTGTTTGGAACTTGAGATTCAACTATTGATTCATTCTTTCCCTCACAGCTACGCTTCCACTAATTATAAAGTGACATCGGGATGAAATCCCGAGAGGCAATGGAAATCTCAGCAACACTTTCTGCAGTTAAGTTCGGCGAGAGTTAGTTATTTTTAATGAGTTGCGAGTTATTTCCGAGCTATAAATCATTGAAAAGTTGAGCATTATTGATGTTGATGTGCTAAATAGTTGTTCTTTTTCATGAAACAAATAAAGGAATGAAGGCGAGGGAAAGTATCCCAGTTTTAATGTTCAGGTATGCACTAAGAAAAGTGGTGTTGCTTAAATATATGTGCTGTAGATATGTTTTGTATTTGAGTTAAGACTGTCTCCGTTTAATGTGAAAGCGCCTTATTTCTCCTTTATTCTTACTTCAAACACATTTCTAAGCAGAAAATCGTTATCATTCACGTTTACAACTATCTGCGAGTGTTGTTCAAAAAGGCATTAGAAAAAGATAGAAAAACGATTTATTTTAGGTATGATTTTTTTAATTGTTTAAATATAATCTCTTTTTAACTCTATAAAATTTTTCAAGCGTTTCTCCAAATTTTTAAGCCATCTAAAAAATAAGATTTCGAAAGGTTCGCAAAATATACATCTGGTAGGGCGATGAACTCTTCGTTCAACGTGCACTGCAACTTCGCACCCCGAGCAATTTTTTTTAAGTGGGGAAATAAAAAAAATGTCACTGGGACTCAAATATGGAAAATACGATAGATATTATAATGATTCGAGCTATTATTCTAGGATTTTGACCATTGAAATTGCATCAAAGTGCACTCGGGAATTCTTGCGATTGAAGAGGTTCCTTTCTTTTTCAAATGAAGATTTTTCTTATGGCTTTCTTAGCTTAACCGGCGCGATAACGACGCATAATACTCAACAGGTATTGCTTTTTTCCTTTATCCGAGTAATCTGTGAAGATCGGATTCACCGTGCCTCCCAGAACACTGAGGCCATCATTTTGTCGGCTTTTTGCACCGTTTTTCCTTTCTTCAGATACCGTTTGCCTTGGAAACGTCCTTGTTAGAACTGTTCCTTTGCCTCTGGAGTGTGGTAGTGTATCCACGTTTCGCCCAGTTATATATCAACTAAGATTATTGTCAGGATTGCGGTGAAAGAGCTCTAAAATATCCTCAGAGTCGATCACACGATTGCGATATTTTCTACCGAGAGCAAGAAAGGCCCCCATCTTGCTGAGATTATTTTTACTCCCACTTTTTCGTGTAAAATTGAAAGCACTGTACCTTGTGATAAGCTAATGGCCTCAACTGTTTCGCACGGTTCGATGCATCAATCATTCAAAATCATGTCGTGGATTTTGTCAATCAATCAGGGAGTAGTCACTTCCACTGGTCATCCCATTCATCTTTTGTAGATGTACGGGCATGTTCAAACTCATTTACCTAATTGTAAATAGTTGCAAAAACGGGTGCAGATGTGCCATGAACTACATCCAACTCAGCTTTGATCTCTTTCGGTATCAAGCCTTTTAAATATAAGTGTTTAATCACAGCTCTAAACACATTCATCAATTTTTCTTAGTAAACACAAATTTCTTGCTTCTTTCCACAGTAAGAATGAAACCATGTGGTGGAAATAGCTGACACTTGGAAAGCTGTCTAGTCAGTCATGATACTTACTAAAAACAAATCATTTTCGTTTCTACGAGCGCCATCTCTTGGATTTTATGATGACTTATTGAATGACCCTCGTAAACTATTGGCTGTTAAATGCAAGTTACTAATCAAATGACATTAAAATTATTATAATATAGAAATATATATTCATATATCACGATTGATAAATGCAGCGTATTTTTAAGCTATGGTTAAAGTTTTTTTAATGATACTTTATAAAGAAGTAACGTTTATGAAAAATAGACATTAAAAACACTCGTACAAAGCTTGAAATAATAAATTAAAATGAATTAATATTCATATTTGCTTTCATGCCAGTGGGAAATTTCTAAGAGTTACTTTAAATAATTAATTATTGTAAAGGTATTTCTAAAAAAATTTAATGAAAGCTTTTAATGAATTGGGTTTTATAATGAATAAAGTAACTTTTATCATTAATACAAGCAATATGCGTTTTACAACATAATTTTATATTTTATTAATCTTGTTCAAATTAGTTTTCTGGGAAAAAAAATATTATCAACATTTAAAATTTCTTCTGTAATTTGAATAAGCCCTTTTGGTTTCTGATTATTTTGTGTTGTATTTAATTAATCAAAAAATTAATTGTTTATTTAAATTTCTTCGAACATAAGGACTGCTACTTTCGTTGTAAGCTTTAAATTACAAGTATTTAATGATCGTATTAGCCAAGCAAATTAGTAGCAGCAATTCGTACGCGAATTTATAATAACTACTGCATAAAATAATTAATTCCAATCAAAATGTCACATTAATTATCTGCCATTTTTTTTTACTCCTTACGTTTAATTTCCCCATTTAATCTTGAATACTAATCAGTCTGATCTTAAATCATTTTCTGGAACGGCGCTGGACGAGGAATTGTGATTAAATAATGGAGAAGTGTCACTGCATTGTTTTATCGAAACATGCTGTGTAAAATATTAATTAAAACAGAGTTACGTTCTTTTTTTTTATTTGTTAATTTATTGGCAGTGTTTCAGTACGTCCTTTTATTTTCTGTCGTTCTCTGTGTTGCCGATTTTATGGATTTAATTATTTAAAAAAATAACAATATCGTTCAATTAATTAGTGAACTATTTGCACTGGTAGGGAAATTAAACTTTAAATACGAAGTTAATTGCAGATTTTGATTAGATAAATTTTGGTAGTAATTATGTTTCAGAATGAATTTTTCGAACGGTAAAGCACAAATTTTCTTATAGTTGATTTCATATTTATATTTTTACGTTTCAGTTAGCAAAAATTATATATTTGTTTTCTAAAGTATGTACATGTGTATGTTTTTAAAAAAGTCATTCAGTTCATAGCACTTATCTACTGTAAAAATACCAACATTCATAATTGTAAAGTAATGTTACGGAATGTTTGCACTGTATTCTCTCTTCCCAGACCAAAAGGCATAGAGGCCAGAAAAAAATAATTTATAAGCAAAAAGAGAATTCGCCAATCAGTAAAGCAGAAAGGAAAGGGGTGACCTTGACGACATATTTCGCAACAAATATTGTCGCCAAATTTCTCTAAGTTGTCATATTTGGCGACATAAATAGATGCTCTAAAACTAATCCAGAGACTTATAGAATGATTATTATTGAGAACACATGTACGAGTTAATGTGCATTTCAATAGTATACAAATGCTTCATGATATACTGCAATTACATATCTTGAATTGCTGTTTTCGATTAATGTTCGAACTTTGAATTGATGATACTTGATTGCATATGTGTGTGTTAATTGTTTCCTGTTGAAAGGAAATATATTGTATTTACCAGAATCTCATATTAAAATTTCGATTTACTCTAAAAATTCTTGCTTATTAATTACATGAAACTTTCTAACATTTGAATTGCGTTTAAACCATGTAAAATGGGAAAGTAAGCAAAGATACTAGAGATTTCAAATCGAATCAAAGTATACAAGATCATAATAATTTGCATATCATTTAGTAGCAGTATAATTAAAAACAAATAATCTGACAACTTTTTAAATTTAGTTAGAATGTCCATTACAGCATGGCATTCAAATGTTATTTTACAATATGTCTCGAATGAAATATGTTTCAGAATTAAATTTGTTTTGAAAAAAATATCTACTTAATCTTCATGGTAAAATATTAAACATACACTAGCTTCCTCGTGACTTTTAGTTATATTGTATTACGTTATTCTTTCATTATAAATAGCTATTAAAGTAACTAATTTATTTTTGGTTCACTATATGTTTAAGTACCTTTTATAAAAGCATACAAAATTCGAAACCATGTTAGGTAATAGTTTTCTTTAAAATTTTGATAAAATACAATTATATTTCACAAATCATATCTATATTCAAATCAGAGAGAAAAAGAACCTTTTTGGCAAAAACTAACTTTTATAATACTATACAATGATTAAAATATCATTATTCGGCATAAAAAATTTAAGCTCTACCAATGATTTGAAAATATATATATCACTAAAACTATTAGTCTTTGATATAGTATGCCAGATTTTCTCGCATGTCTTGGTACACTTAAATTTTCATTGGAATGTTAGTTCAAATGGAAACTATATTTAGCTTTTTATGTAACCCTTTCTATGCAATTTTATATCAAGAATATTCAAAATGTTGATTTTAATCAAACAATTGACCACATAATCAATGACAGGATACTGGAACATTGATAGTTTATTTTCTGAAAAAGCAGCTACTTAAGATAAGAATTCAAGTGCGTTACCTAAATTTTTGGTCACATTTATTGCCTATAGGTGGCATACTTTTACAATTCTATGTCTACTTTATTTCCCGAATTTGGCCAATGTTGATGTATCATAACTTCAATAAATTTTTATTTTATTTTTACCAACAGATGTATAAAAAAATGTTACCGGAATACAATGAGGTTTTTTTCTCTTTACCCTTTTCTATTATATATGTGATGCATGGTTTAGACATCTTGAGTATGTGCCAAGATTTCAAACATATATCTGAAAAAGAATTTTTTTGCATCGAGAATAAAGTACAGGAGCAACATTTTCACATCGGTTTACAGGGTCTTTGATGAGCCATATCTTCATCGAATTCTTTCATTCTCTTATAATTCACAAATTTAGAAATAAATGATGAATTACGGACTATAATAATGGAAAGGCCAATATTCTTTAACTATGCAAGAGATTATAAACATAAACTTAGAAAATTGTACTTTACTACGACGCGTGTTCCCTTCCAGTATAAGTGAAGTTATATATATATATATATATACAATAGAGTTTCATTGATTATTTAAATACTAAATCCCTTTGAACCTTTTTACTTTAAAAATAAGTAATAAATATGATTAACATCTGTATAGTAATTTATAAAATTTGCAATTGCATATTCATCAATTTTATTTTAAAACTTTGGATTAAAAAATTTGGTTTATAATTCAACAAAGAGCGTACCACAATATTAAAAATAAGCATATTTTAAATTTATTCAATGACATAAAATTTTTTTTAAAAAATATGGCTTTGCAAAGAAATATTTTGATATTCATGTCGTCTTTAAATTTCCCTTTTTTATTTATAATAATCAAGTATACTGTTTATTTGAAACTATTGCAATGAATTATAATTTTAAAATTTCCTTTGCTCTAATAACTCCCCCCCTCCACCCACCCACGAGAGAGTGCGTGTGGGAAGAATCGTTCCTCTGGATAATACCGTTGTATCTGGAACGTTTACAAACTCTACTTTTCTTAAGTTTATGGATTAAACTTATTTTACCTTGTACTGATAATTATAAGCATTTACATATTATTAATACTAAAAAAATCAGAAATTAAAAATAATATAATTAAATTGCTGTGCAATGTGCCATAAATTATTAAAACACGCAGATAAGCAAAAAGAATTCAATGTATTATTTAGATATATTAATATTTTTAATACATTATATATATATATATATCTGTGTGTGTGCGCGTGCGTGCGTGGATTACACTTTGTTGATTGGGTACAGACGATCTAAATAATATATATATGTGTGTATAAACTAAACTATAATACTCCAATTGCATAATTCATAAAATAGCACTACATTTAACAACAAAAGAATATAAATTGTAAATTCAATAATACTAACATATAAAAACTGCATATTTAAAGAATCATAAAAAACCCGAACTATATTTATGTAAATCAATGTTAAAAAAGCAAAAACAAACAAAATCTACTAAAGAACCAGAAAGTTTATGGAGAAAGCTATTTTAATAATGGAAGAAAATACTTTTAAAATAATGGAAATAATGTAATTAACTCTGTTCCATACTTTGGAACGGAATGATGTGTGTTTCTACCAGTATTACTGATCAAACCACTTCAGCGAATTACATAAAAAAATAAGAGGACAACTAAAAATCAGTGAAGTCAGAAAAGCAACCAAAGAAAAAAAAAGAAGAAAGTTAAACATAGTAATCATGTGCAATTTTACAGTACACAACCATATTACACATAAATAAATATGTATAAATATATAAAACCACTTAAAGTTTAAATAAAATGAAAAATAATAAACCAATAAATGAGAATAAAAAATATTAAACCGAAGTTAATAAAAAAAAGGAAAACATTCTGAAACAAAATTAATTATGAAAGATATTATATATATATATATATATATATATATATATATATATATATATATATGTGTGTGTGTGTCTGTGTGTGTGTGTGTTTGTGTGTGTGTATATATGTATATATACACTTATATATATATATATATATATATAAAGTTATTGTGATACTCTTTATTAAAAGAGATAGAGCAGGGTATGAGGCTAGTTATAATCGTACTATATATGTTCTAATTTAGTACGTTCCAAAAAAAATTTCATAAACAAAAACAATTATGCATTTTTTCAATAAAGACTTCGTTTCATATTAATGTGCCATATACTTTTAAATTAAAGAGCACTTTGCTCATGAGAGATATTACGTAATTAACATGATAACGAATATTATTCTATAGAATGACAATTTTCCCGAAGAGGGAAATAAAATGTAATGATGTAATGCCTACTGCCTTTAAAGACAAAAAATACGTACTATATATTTATAAATATATGTCCAACTGTAATTTATTTGTTATAATATTATATTTATTCTGCATATATAATTGTGTTATAAAAGCGATAATTATTTCAAACTTCCAAGATTAACTGAACGTTTTAGACCAATTATAGAGGAACTTTATTTCTGTTAAAATAATAATCTTTTTTAAGGAATCTGAGTCACAAGTAGCATTTATAGCTGTTTATAATATCTTGTTATTTGCTTGATAAATATATGCTCAATTTGAGAAAAAGAAATAAACAATTCCGTAGAAATGTTTTTTTTTTTTAAATATTGTATACAACCACCTATTAATGGCCTTTTTCAAGCCGAAAATAAATATTTAAAACGAACCATTATCTAATGCAAAAAGAAGAACATGTTATAAATGCATATTTGTGCACGGTGATTTCCGCTTATCATACATATTACGAATATGAGGTAAAAGAAATAAATATTTCGAATAGCGAGGGTTATCTAAACATCGCATAGATCCATATATGAAAGAACTTCCCTCATAGAAGAAAGTTAAAAAAAAAAGAAAGAAACTACCATTATCCGATATTCCTTTCCTCGGCGATATTGCGAAACAAAGACCTCTATAACACTGCCTTGAACCTTTGCTCATTCTCTCTAATTCCAACTATTCATCGCATCATATTATTCCCCAAAAAACCTTCTTTAGGGGTTGGAAAAGTTTGTATTCGAATATAAACGTGAGCGGCATCAGCTTCTGCATAATACACCACCAAAACTTTTCCCTTTTCCCGATTCTCCTGAAAATCCTTCTCTCTCTCACCCAACCCTTCACTTTATCCGGGAGAAAATTCCTGGACTCCTAAGAAAAGGGCTGAAGGATCTCCCGGATATAATATGGGAGTCCAAAATTCCCGGAATACCTCAACGGGAGGGAATACCGGAATTAATCTCACATCTAGGAGCCAGTGGTCGTAAATCATAGGGCTGCCTTGTGAAATTCAGTTGGAGGGGTGCAAGAAGGGGGTGGAGCAAACGATTAACTGCTGAATTTCCGTGCCTGTTGAATTGGAGAGGGGAGGGGTGTAGTTAAGAAGTTTGTTGGGGAGGGGACGTCTAAGATAGAGCAGTGTAATTGAACGAAGGCAGAAACAGGAATGCAGGAAAATTTCTAGGAATCAGAGTGTTCCCCCCCCTCCTTCATCTACCAAGTTGAGGAGGCCTTGAATGGAATTGCCGAAGAAATTCAATTACTGGAACCGTTTGTTTTAGAATTAGGTGTTCCGGTTCTTGTTCGGTAAGCAATGGTGAAGATTACCTAGAAGAAACAATGTTTACCTATGTTTTCAGTCAAACTTTAATTCCAACCTCCATGCAAAATTGTTCCGAGATGAACTCGTTTTCTGTTGTTTGTTCTGAAGGTATTAAAAGTTAAAGTTATTTATTACAAAAGAATTCACGAGTTCATTTTACTCGTAGGAGTTATTTAGTTACTGAAACATTTGTCTAGGATAACGTTGCTTTTAAAATAGTTTGATGATCATCGCGTTAAACTAACTATGGTTAGATCAATTCTCGTTTATCATAAGAAATGCAAAATCTACTGACATTTCTCGTTTCTGTATTTAAGATATAAATTAATTCATATTATGTGCATAAAATCAGTTTTAGAAGAACATTTGAAGATTAATAATTATTGCTTTTATTCAACTATCAAATACTCTGTTTTTTAAGAGTCACTTTTTTTGCGGATGTTTTGTTTGCAGTGCACGTAGGATACTTAGATCAGTGTTAATGATATTTTAATTTGAAGTTAGACATTTTGTTCACAATGTTTGTAATATTTTTTTTTAAAAAAAAGTGACTCATTATGAGTTGATTTATATCGTAATTCAAACTTTATAATAAATTCAAAATTTATTTCGAATTATTTGCAATACATTGCATTATAATGTGTAAGAGTGCAGGAAATCAGGTGCTGATTAACTTTTTCTACTAAAGGAGTATTATAATTTATTTAATAAACTCGATTTCGATAAATTTCAAGAATAATATTTAATAAACTCGATTTCGATAAATTTCAAGAATTATAAGAATTTTTTTCTCCAAAATCTATGAATGGAATAATTTTTTACGTATCTTCAAGAACATATCTTATACATAGACATACATATAAAACATGCATATTACTGAATGTATACAAGAAAAAAATGTCAAATGAATATGTTATAATTATTTAACTTTGTGAATTCATTGAGAATTCTGAATTAAATTAATGTTTTATTTGAATTTGAGAATGGAATATTACTCGTATTCTAAACAATCACATAAGAGTTATTGCAAAATCTGAGATATAACAATGAGATAATCAATTTTACTTTTCTTATCTATAACTTTTTCTAATCTACCTTAATTTTAATTTTCATCTGTACTTGTATCAGAATTTTGCAAAAGAACATATTATCTAAAAACATTTAGAACATTTGATTTCCACTTGGCAAAATAATCTAACATAAAATGCTTCGAATACTACTAATTGTTGTATATCAAGCGGGTAGAATGTATATTTGAATAATTTGACTATAGAATTAGCAATTATAAAACTTAGAGCTTAGTTCAAAATCCAAACTATATTGGAACTATATGCGTTTCATTGTAGCATTGTTACACTTTTTTTTAGAACTTGGCGACAAACTGCAAACTTTAGAACACTGTAACTTGTTTCCATAAAATATTACAAAATCATATAAAAATATTAATGAGCTATAAGTGAAATCAAACATCAATAATCGTTTCCCTAAGAATATTGTAAACGCAAATAAACCATTTAACAATAAAGTAAAGTGAAATAATATCATCTGCCTAAGACACAATGAAATGAACAACTTAAAATGTTGAATTTGGCGAAATTCATAAAATATTCAGATGAAAGGTCAGATTTGATGCCAACGATAGTTGTTAATAATCCCTTTTAGCTTCAACAAATACTAGTTTAAATGAATTGATAGTAATAATTGCAATTCCATTTATTTATCATTTCTTACAAAACTCGAAGAAGTTAAGTTTATTCGAAGCAATTTAATTTATTATTGTATCTTAATTTTTGCAACATTATTTTATAAAGATTAAAGTAAAACAAAACGAATGGAAGGAAAATACATACATGATTATTTGCTATAGATTTGTATTATTCTATCTTACAAAGAATTGGAAAATTCTATATTTACCTTTTTTTACGCAAAAAGGTACTAATATCGCGAAGAATTCATTTCCTTTTCAATACATTTCATATTTTAAAAGTGATTTCCTTCAAATTTGTTGAATATAAATAAGAGTGTTGGTAATTCAAAATCATATTATGTTTCCTGTTGGTATATTAGAATTGAATTTGTTTTGAACATTTGCAATCTTAAAATTATTGATATTATTATGAAATAGAAAATATGAATAAAAAGGAAATTGAAAATTCTCCTTTTATGCTGAATGAAATCAATTTTAAAATAGACTTTAGAAACACATATAAATCATAAACTTTATTAAATTAGGAAATGAATATATTTTATGATCAATCAAACATTCGCTTGTAATAATAATTTTAAGAATTCTTCCAAACTATTTCGTCTAGTGTTAATAAATCTTTAATAAGATGTAGGTTCCATTACACAAGATAATTTTATATACATGCAAGCGAAAATAACTATTTTGTTGATTCAGTTTTGGCAAATAATATTTATATCAATTACTACAATTAATTTATAGTTATATAACTCAAATGTCATAAACAGTAAGGGCTTAAAACGTTTCTTGAGAATTAAGTTAATTCTTTCTTCACTACCAGAAATAACTAAGAAGTAATTGTGTTTAATAATAATTAGAGCAAAATACATTATCTTATTTGAACAAAATTTGTTTTGTTTTATAAAGAACTCTAAAAACTTTTCGATTATCGGTGCACAGGTTTGGTTTGGTTTCATTAACATCGCACTAGAAGCAATACGAGGGCTACTGGCAACTGACCTCGTAATTTTGAATCTCGGTCATGTGATGAGGATGATACCTGAGATGGCACCCCTTCTCCTAACTTTCACATCACACTAACAGGAGAATTTTGTGCCTCGACGTATTTAACAGGCATCAGCCCTCTCTACACGGTAGGTCTTTTGTGGCGTCAAGTCTTGAACCCAAGACTGAATGAAAAACCCCGGCCGCGGAACTGCTGCCTTAACCACTAGGCTACGGCGGTTCTCTATCAATATATATAACTATTCTTCCAAAAATACATGAACTGAAAATTTTTATTAATTATTAGTAAAATCTTAAAAAATAATAATCTCGTTTTATTTCCAATTAAAAAATGCTGCTAATATTGCGAATATTAAGATTTTCCAAAAAAGAGCTCATTTACTCCATCATTTAAAATACGATTTGGCTTAAGTGGAATATCGGGTGCCACTTGGTGATTGGCTACTTTTGGAAGTGATAACGATTTAAATGTGATGACTTAGGTTATTTTAACCCTTTATTATTCTATTTCATTTAAAATTACTACTTTGGCGATCTCGTTTCTAAGTCAGCATTTTTTCCCAACAAGTCGCCAAGAGGCACCGGTGCTTAATTTTAACCGTAAGGTCTTATTTTCGTTAATGCTTAATATTTTTGATATTTTTCCATTTTGGGGGCGCAAATCTTGCCAAGCAGACTTTATTGGTGACAACACACGGTATACACATATTCCGTTTGGAGTCGGTTGTATCATTTTTAGCGACTTTTTATCGTTTGAGCCGGAGAAATGATAAATAACCATGTTTTTTTTTTCTCTAAATGTATATATAGCTTTAAAAAATGTTGTTTTAAACTTAAAGTAAGTTTAAACAGAATTTTTGAGTTTTTCATACAGATAGCATACTTACCATTTTTTTAGGCAATTTTAAAATTTATCTGTATAAATTAATATAAGAACGGAGATGGCTCCGTTCTTATATTAATTTATACAGATAAATATAACAACATTTTTTTGGTAATTTTAAAACACATATTATTTTCTATTTTAGCTTATATTGTTAAGATTTACTACCTTTTATTGCATTTTTAAAATCCATCACCTTTCTTATTTTATAAGTAATTCTTAAGATTTTATATTCATTAATAAAATTTATTTAATTGAATTTTCTTTGTCATCCGCTTATTTTAGTTTTATCACATCCTGTTAGCAGAAGAAGAAAAAAGCTTTTTTAAACACTTATCACATGCACCCTACATTAGGTTTTAAATTGCTTACAAATTTCTGTCCTAAGCCTTTTAATCGCGAACCAATAAAAAAGCTATTTTTTCATATTAGTCTTTAAAAGAAGAAGAAATGCTTTCACCAGACAATCTACCCCACTTTTTATACAAAACTCTTCGTACAAAAAAAGTGGCACTGAAAATTGAACTTACACCACTTTTCAAGGAACCCCTCTCAAAGCCTGCTATAAGGCGATAAAAACGGCGACACTTTGCACCCATAACTAATCTAAAAAACAGAAGAGGGGGGCGGGAAGAGTCTATTGTGTACCTGTTTGAACAAGATTTCCCAATTTAATTCCCGCTAGGTGTCTTACTGTAATCTATGTTTTAGTATCAGGAAGAGTCGTTGGTGCTCTATCTCCAGCTTAACGACCATAGGTTGTTTAACTTTTAAATTTACCATTACCGCACCTCCGGATAGTGATTAGGAAAACCCGGGAAAGATGATAATGTATGAATATTTATGGCAGTTAGAAGCGGGCAAAATGTTTCAGTCAACAATGAATGAAGAAAAGTCTAGCTTCAAACAGTTTTATGGTAATTTGTAACGTTTTATCTATTGGGCATATTCTGTTACGCTTTGTTGGAATGATATAAGGGGCGTATTGTTGTAATAACTTTGGGATTTCATGGGTAATGGTATCGACAAGTCTGTTGGTGCGTGATAACTAATTGGTTTAGCGCTAGAATTAAGGATTAATTAGTTTACTGTCTTGTGTGGATATAATTTATTGATAATTATACAAAGTTTGTATAGACAAGTATGTATTTAGATCAATGAATATGTGATCAATAAATTTTCTAGTATTTCTATTCATGCGTTATTTAAATTAATCAGTCTTAACAAAAATAAATATTTCTGGTTAATTTGTTGCTAAAAACGAATTGTGTGCATTAAAAAAGATAGAACTCTTCTCTCATTTTTAAAAAGATCAATTTTAAAAAATACAATACATCAAAAGATGTTTTTAAAATTTAAACATAAATTTCAATAGTAAAAGAAAATGTTATAATGAATTTAGGGTTAATTTTGGTGAAGTATTACCCCTAAATTTAACATGAAAATTTATTTCGAATTTTAAGTTATGAGAGCTTATTTCAAAATATTAATTAATTTGAAAACTTTACAATGTAACACATAAATTATCGTTGAATTAAACTAATTTAGTTATTCTGTATTTATATCTTAAGTTACGATTCAGTATAGTTTATAATAGAGTATAATTCAAGAGTATGTATTTGAAATATGTTTTGATAAATATTTTGTAAAATGCTTTCAAATTGATAAATGAGAGCCTTATCATTTCTACAATACTGGTTTTCAGTACAACTCTTTCATTCGTTATAAAATATAATTACTTAGCCATCGAATCGCATACTAGAAATATTAGACTTCATTAATTATAGTAAATTTGAATATACAATTTTAATAACTACATTTAATATTAGGAAAAAGCATAATTTTTACATAATATTACTTGGTATGTTATTTTAAGTTTTTATAACAAAGAGCCGTATCATTTCATTACGCATCAAGCTTTAAACTACTTTTCATCGGCATTTTGATTTTGATATCGATCATGTATTTAAGACGCTAAGGCTTTTTTGTGTAAACAATATTAAGTTTTGTGTTTTATTCTAGTCATTTTATATGTGTTCCTTTTGAATAATCTTAGAGTGATATATATATATATATATATATATAATAAAAAAGTGTACCTTTATATCTTTATAAGTGTATCTTTTTATCTTTTTCTTTGTATAATAGAAAAAAATATATAATACTCAAATGCCATGAATATTTTTCCATGTGTTTCAGGCTTAGCATTTATATTTAAGTTTGAGTGTTTTATAATTTTGTATTACTCAAGAATTACTTGATTTCTTACATTTGCTACAAGAATTTAATATGAGTAACAATTCATTTTTCTCATCTCTTTTAAAACTTTCTCTTTTAAAAGTGTCAAGTTTTCTATACAATATTATATACAAAATGAGTAGAGGAAAATATTTCACAGTGTATGAATGTTATTAATTATTATGATCTGAATATTTAGAACGTATATTTCAAACCTAAAGAACCCTTTATATTGTTTGAAAATAATAAGATTTTACTTATAAAACTTAACTATAAGAAACAAAACATCAATGACTGATTAATAAATTTAAATAAAATTTCGAAGTTATAAGTGATATTAATGTTTACCAAAACTACTTTTTACCTTCGACGTTACCAATAAGTTTTTTAAAACGTATACAGTTTACAACCAAAGCCTTTTGATTTAATTTTTAGTGTTATAAAGTTAAACGACTTAACCTATTTGATATGAGTATAATTTGTTTTGTATAATTGTTAAATTATATTGGAATTTTCTGAGTGAATAGCAAATGAAATAGTTTTGGAATTTGCAAGAATAAAGCATATATTAGTAAAATTCAAATTCAGACTTATCTTTTTCTAGAACTTAAGTTCTTAAATTAAATGTGAACTTCAATATTGAAAATTTTTATTTGAATTCAGGGAAAAGGTAAAAGTCAACTCTAATTTCATTCACAACAACAAATTTATTTAGAAAATTAAAATATTAGAATTTTATAATGTGATTGTACTTTATTATTTGCTTGTTAATAAAAATAGTTCTAGCAATTATTTTTGAAAAACTACTAAAATATTTGTAGACATTCTGTGTATTATTTTCATCCTATATTTATAAATCTGAAATAATTATGTTAGCTGAAAAATACCGTATAAGAATTTTGTTCAGCTATTGGAGTCTAAATATCATCATAAATACTACAAATGCAATATTCTTTCCTGTTCTTCTAGCAGCAGATTTATGTATGGACAAAGAGAAAAAATTTATTTAATAAAATTGTATTATTTTTTAGTACCATAATATTGTATTATTCAGTACTTTTGCATTTCGCCGGTGCCAGCGATAATGTCGCCAAAATGATACAGCCTCCACCAAACGGAATATGTGTTTACTATGCGTTGTCGCCAGTAAAGTCTGCTTGGCGAGATTTGCGCCGGCGAAATGGAAAATTACCTATTATTCAATAGTAGAACTGTTAGAATCCCTTCAAATACATGTTATGATGAGAATTATGTAGTCAGGTTTGAACCAAAAAAAGATCCATCAAATTTATACCTTGTTAAGAATCATCACGTATGCAATATTTGTAATATTAAAAGCTATATTTAGTTAATATTAAATACAAAGTCAGATACTGAATCAATGTTTCGAATAACAATTATGTAATCTGACTTCATTATAATATGTAGAAAATCACATGTATTACTATATTAATAATATATTTTTACATCAACAGTTTCGTTTTATAACGATTTTTTCTTGACAAAAACATATTACATATTTCTTTTGTAATATCGTAATACCGATTGTTATAATTATAATTTATAACAAAATAATTATAATTTTAGTATTTTTTATTTTTTTTATGAAAAAAAAAATTTCTTAACATTTAGATATTACTCAGAGAAAACATGTTTTTGATTCACTATATGTATAAGTATCCTTTATAGAAGCGAAACAATTTTGGAACCATATTGTGTTAGTTTAGTATACATCTCATAAATCATGCCATTATTCAACTAAGAGGAGGGGGGGGGGCTTTTTTATTTAAAAAATTGCGTTTGTGGTTCTATAGAAGGATTAAAATGTTATTATTAGGAAACCAAAGAAATCTAAGGTCTACTAATGATTCGGAAAAGTATAAATCCCATAAACAAGGAGAATTAAATATGGTATTCCACAAATTCCCACATATGTTCTGATTCAATTAAAATTTGTATTTTCCAAGTTATATTGATAATTTGTATAACTTTTTTAATATTTTTTACTCAAATGTTCCGTAAATACCAAATATTATCAAAGCGTTTAAACTGATATATTCTCTCTTGTATCAAGTAATTTCATACAAGAAAAAAATATAATTAGTAATAAAAAAATGAATATAAGATATAGTAATGAAAACGCAAGAGTAAAAATTTACAAACAACCAAGTTGTACCGCTTGATAAACTTGGTGTTTACATAGCAAAACAAAAGAAATTTTGACTTACGCTCGTTTTGCCCTCAGTGACCATTTTGAACTGTTCATCCTTACAATCATTAATCCTGCTTTGAGATCTTCTATTAACGGAATGTGTCAGGTTCAGATATCTGTCGCTGCGAGACTACACTGCCTTCATGATGAAGTTTCTCGAATTTTTAAATCTTTTTTTCCCATTCTTCTTTTATCTTCTCTTCTGTTCACTTGAAGAGACCCGTGTCAAAAGTCATTGCATAAAAATTTGTCACCGTCATCTTCTCTTTCTCGGTGGAAGGGAAGAAGTATCAATAAGTATAGCTGAAAACGAGATAAAACCGTGATAGATGATGTTCGTTTCTGTTCTGGAAGTGCTCTGGGTTTCTTTCCAATTCTGGAAAGAGTGATTAAGCAGCGAATATGTATTATGAATGAGCGTTTTTGAACCATCTGCAGTTGATAATCAACATCATTTCCTTTTAGATTAGAACTGTAACATGAGACTAAAGTACTGCTCTCTCAGATACTTTGTAGAAAGATTTATGATTTTGGATGGAATTTGATACTCTCTTTAGATGTTTCAAATGAGAAATATTACTATTACCCTTCCCTTCAGTGAAATTTCATTTTTCCAGCCTTTTTTATGCTTCAAAAACAGTTAAAATTATAATATCCGTAGATTTTAGGAGTTATACCTTAAGAGACCCAATACATACAGGAATAAAATACCGAGTTTAAGACCTTGCTTTTGTGATTTATGTGTTTAAAAACTATTTAGTAAAGAATTCTGTTAAATCATAAAAGTAATTTCTTTTTTTTTATCAAAAATAGTTTTTTTTAATCTCCTTAGTTGAACATGGATAATATTTTTAGATCGGGAAATGCACGTTTGCATTTAAGGAATCTCAGATCCTTTTAATTTTAAAACTTTTGATTTTATTTCAAATATATATATATATATATATATATATATATATATATATATATATATATACTCTTCTTTCTATATATATCTGTATATATATATATATATATATATATATAGTATTTCATTCTTCCAAAGAGCTGAATAAGTTTCTTTATGATATATATATATATATAAACTCTCTGGACCATTATACTCCTTTACCATGCAACTTATTACCAACCAATAGTTTGTATCCTTTTACACTTTATTACCAATCAAACAATGATTTAAATCTTTTTTCAATTTATATGGTGAGGACGTGTTGTATTTTTTTCATTTTGAGTATGTGATATCCATCTTGAAGCTTAAAGAAAATTCCGTCTTACTACTCCCATATTTGAATCTTCATTTCTTTGAATTTTTGTAAGTAATTTTTATATTTTGATTTGTTGATAATTTTTAGAATTATAGATTTTATTTTTGTAGATTTTATCACTGAACTTTTTTGCATCTTTTAATCATTTAACTCTGGGTTCCATATTTTCATTTATTTTTTCTTTCATTTTTACATTTCTTTCTGGATTTTTGTCTTTTTAAATATTTTAAATTATTCTTTCATAAACTTTCGGTATATATATATATATATATACCATCCATATATACATATATGTGGATGAAGGTGTGCTCACCTTCTTGACACCAAAACAAAAAAAAGATACATCTGCGCCTCAACATAGAAAACAAAGCTGAAAAGAGAAAATTCAAAAGCAGTAACTAAGTACAATCATTGGATATCATTTATCTTCCTTGGAATATCATCGTCTTCGGAAATCACTGTCGTTTCTGGAGTATCATCGTCTACCTTTGTCATCGGTTTCACGTTTCTCTACTTTATTGCTAACGTCTTCAAAACACACTCTAAAAAGTCATGTTTGGAGAAAAATTTATAATCGAGAAAAAGTCATGTACGGAGAAAAATATTCATAATCGAGAAAAGTCATAATGGATAGATGCACAGCCAAATAAATGAAGTAATGGGATATTTGGTTGCACACTCCATCTTTTGATAAATTCTGCACAGGTTGTTGTATTTTTAGATCCTTTATGCTCTCCTTCTTTTGAGACTTCATTTGTGTCATTGCCTCGAAATTAAGTAATTTTCTATGGCAATAAATATTTCTATTTAGGTTTAAGATGTGGCTCGAATTGAGAGCATTTTATGGCAACTAGGTTACTAAATTTATTGCAATAAGGCTTTTGCCTTCGTAAATTGTACGTCTTCTTATTTTGCTCTTGAACTTCGAATATTTGTTTTTTGTCGATCGTTACGTTGTTTTTCAAAATTAGATTAAAATTCGGCTTCAGTAATTTCTTTTGAATTATCAGTATATTTGGCATTCAATTTCGTACCGAATAACAAAACTTCAAAAGGGGTAGTATCAATGCAGCGTTGGTAGGTTGAATTAATATATTTGTACCAATGCGAAAGATTTTCAAGCTACAAATTTGAAAGAATAGGAGTAATAACTTGATTCAGCCGCTCAACTTGTCCATTGGCACTCGAAAAACCCGTTGTAATTAGATGATGATTTATATTTTCTTTGGAACAATACTCTTCAAATTCTTTTGACATAAAGGCATTGCCACGATCGGAAATTATTCTGATTGAACTTCCAAATAAAGTTTTTTGCAATTCGAGTTTAGATATAACTTCAACTGATGATGTCGTCTTCGTGGGATATAAACAGATGAATTTTTTAAGGCCGTCAATAATCGATAAACTACGATTATTATTTTTTTTTTGCAGTACTTGCTAAGATTCCTAGGTGCTATCCTATATAATATGTATATAAAAGTAAATAATCTTTATGAATTTGATTAGAAAGAAACCTTCCTGCTTTCCTTGTTATCAGTTTATTAGTATATAATGCATACAATTAGCTATTACTTTTTCAATATTTTGTTTCAATTTAGAAATAAAGTAATGATCTTCTAAGTGTTTCTCAGTATACTTAACTCTCATATGTTCCTTTTCGTGAGAATTTTTAATTATTTCAATTAACATACTTTTAGGTACAACTATTAATTATTTTCTGTCAACAAACTTATAGAGAATTTCAATACGTTTAAAATAGTATTCATCATTGGAGATTTTCTATAAGTCTGTAATTGTTTTTATCTCGCTATCCTCGTTCAGGGCTAATTAAAGTTGAGGTAAAATATTTTCCGTATAAATACAAAACATGTTAATAGAGGATCTACTTAGAACATCAACATCAGGCCTTTTTGTACCAGTGTTCTATTACATTATTAAATTCTTCCAGTAATAACACCCGTCGAGCTACTCGTGAAGAACAGTCTCTTTTATTCATTGTCATTTGAAATGCTAAACAGTTGGTTACGATTTTAAAGATATCCCTAGCAAATAAAGACGAAATATTTTAATAGCTTCTATAGAAGCAAGAACCTCAAGTTCGTAACTGGAGTATTTCTTTTCAGCATCTGTGGTCTTCTTATTCATGTAGAACGTTGGATGAAAGATTATATTTTGGAGATATTTACAACAAAATTGCACCATACTCATCCTGGCTAGCATCCGTATGTAGTTATGCTTCATAATTTGGGTTATATATTCCTAAAACAGGTTTCTAAGAAAACAACATTTTAAGTTTCCTCATTAAATCTAAATTTACTGAATTTTTTCAAAAGATTCACTTAGAGGTTAAGCAATATTGAGAGATGTTACATTATTTCGGTATTTAATTTCTAATATTCAGAAGCCTTGTGTCCAAAGTTGTGGTATCTGAGGCATTTTAAACCTTTATCTTTATGTGTACAAAATTTAGATAAATGTCCTTAGCCACCACAATTAAAACAAAATTTACTATTCTGATCATAATTACTTAATCATTTCTGATTCACAAAATTACCAAGATTTGGTTTTACTTTATTAAGAATATATTTACTTTTCATGAAATCATTTTTGATAACTTCATAAACTTTAATTTTTTCTCTAAATTTGAGTAAGCTTTTGCTACCACACAAAACTAATTTATTATCATGTTTGTAATTGATACCACTTACAATATATTACATTAATGCTATATCTTCTATTCTCCTTCGATTATTCAACTCTTTCATTATAAAATATTATTTCTTTTTGGACTCAAATTTAGATTATTTTATGTTTACATAATATTTCATGCAACTGGGCTAAATTAGTAGTGATCTCAAATTCATTTATCAACACTTCTTTCAATCTCTCCCATGATGTAATATTCAATTCACTTTTCACAAATAATAAAACATTACCACCAAGTGATCGTTTAGCGAAAACAAACTTTTGGAGATCAGATAAATTGAACATGTTAGCAGCGCATTCCAATTGCTCGCTCCAAACAGATATATTCTGATGTAATTCTCCATTAAAAGAAGAAATAATGCTTTCGTCGTCAGTAAAGATCATTGAAATATTTTGATTTTGAGTCACGACATTATCAGAATGCCATTCTTTTGAATAATTTGCTGACTCATTAATTTTCTGGTTCTGCATTGAGGTGATTTCTACTCCCGTTTCGCTTTCCGATACAGATTGATTCGAGTTTTGAATATATTGATAGAACGAGTTAACATCGTTTAACAAAACTAATATTTTCTTGATTATTTCAGCTTTTGTTCCTTGGAATGCAATCTTCAAAATATCGCAAATTGTAATCAACTCATGTAAAGAAAAATTATCATTAATAGTTCTTAATTTAGACTTAAGATTAGAGTCATTTATTATAAATTAAAAAAAGAATAAAGTTTCGGATGCTTTCCGTATATTTAACATCTCCATCTGTACCAGAAAAAAATTTATGCAAAATTTTAGTTTTTTCTTTCTTCAGATTTTCGGTACATTGCTTATCACCTTAATTCCGCCAATCTTCACCTTTAAATTAGCAAATAAGAATAAATCTGACTCACCTCAAAGTCTTCAATTAAATTCTTGTAAAGCATATGTTAACCAATAATCGACACATTTTTAAAAAACTCGATCAGATCACAATTCAATTAGAAATACTTTTTTTTTCACGATCACTTTTTATATCATGAGTCCTACTTCCCGCTTCTGACATGTGGGTTTGCCTACGTTACTGATTATTCCAATTAAACAAACAGATCTTGAACATTTAATACATTTAATTAAGAGGTTTCACATTAACATTTACATACATTTAAATTTAACACATTAATATTTACATACATTTAACAAGACATTTCACGTCTACAAAGTCATCCTATCTGTTATTCTGACTCCTGTGGTCTGACTTTCGAGAGCGTGTTCCCTTCACTTCCAAAGGCAGTGCCCTCTATGGTCAGGGTTTTATTCCAGATTCGGATTATATCCACACACACAATATATATGTATATTTATCAATTTTTTAACAAATTACTAACATAAAAAATTTAGATGAATTTTAATTCGATTTTTTAAAGCTTCCATAATTTCCTAAACAAATGTTATATAATTTTTTTATCGCTTCTAAATTTTTTAAAAAAATGTATATTAACTTCAAAACTAAACATGTTTTATTTTAAATAAAATTTTATTTTGTTAGTTTCGATCAATATTATACTGCAGAATATTATGCGCATTAAAGTATTAGTTTTCATAAAACTTTTCAATACTTCTTTAAAATTATATTAAAATATGTGAATAAATATAACTATATATGAGTTAAGCTTATCGTAAATGTGTCAAGTTTCTGCTTTGCTTCATTGGTAACTTATAGTGGTTTGAAAAATATTGTTTTCATGCATATATGGATAATAGTTAAGAATTCTGATGTCTCAAGTGCAGATGTGTGTTGAAAAAACTCAGAAATCATGTCCATATTCAATTTAGAAGGAAAAGAAAAAAATTGACAAAAAAATTACTTTCCTAATTCCACAGATTAACTAAAATATCATTATTAGTAACAAAAGCTTCAAAGTTTGGTAATAATTTTAAGAGATATATGTCACAAGAACATGAAGTCCTTAATTCAGTTTACCCATTCCTGTCATGGCTTGGTACCCTTGTGACGTTGGACTATTTGGGGTTCTTACTTTAGATACTTTTTCTAATTTGAATTATTCAGAATTCTAACTCTTTGCCAACATAATGAAACCGTGATTAGGCAAATTAAATGAATATAAGAAGTGCGTTGAATTGAATTAATTGTTAGTGATATTAAAGTGAAATAGAATTCAAAGAAATTGGAAGAAAGACCGTTGATAACAAGAAGCTGATAGGTGTTAGTAAACTAATTGAAATGAATTATTGTAATTAAATGTTTGTAATAAAATATGTTAGAAGTGACTCCTGATTAGGTTAATAAGAGCCGAATATATTGTATTCAAGAAATATCTCACTCAGTAAGTGTGATCTGGTTAGCTAAAATTTTATAGTTTAATTATAAAATACGATTAGAATGAATTACGAGGGATTCGAGAGAGAGAGCGACTTTACATATTCTGTGAAAATAGTTAAGAAATTTTGCTGTCCTTTTTCTGACATCTCTTAAGTTAAATCTGTGAACTTACTGAATATTTAATTAAATTTTAAGATGCCTGTGAGTTTGAAAATAAAGGACAGATGCGACTTCTTTAAGTGAGAATTGTTAAAAAAAATGAACTGATATTTATTGTTTCTTTACTCCAAAATATTTCAAATGAAAAACATTGCTACTCCCTTCTTGTTAAAACAATTGCTTTTTTTCAGCCATTTTTATGAAATCAGTTCATCTTATGATATCGGTAGATATTAAAAGCCGAAATTAGTTCAGTTAAATGAAAATTCTTAGGAAAAATATTGAAATTAATATTTCTTTTTGTGTTTTCGAGTATAATATATTAAAATTAAATGAAGTCATTTAATGCATTAAACGTTTATAATAAAATGAGGAGTATTGCACTGTGATAGAAGCTTGTGGTGAAAGTGAGTGATATGTTGTCGAATAAGAATAGTGGAGAGGAAAATCTGAATTGCTTGCACATCATTCGCACAGAAAATTATAAGAAACCTTTCTTAACACATTTATTATGCATGAATGGTGCAAAGTATGCCTATTTTGGTCTGATTATATATTACATTTATCTCTTTAAAATGTCTAAATATTTCTTCTATATATATTTTTTTTAAGCTACTGAGCATCAAATATGGTGCATTTCACTTTATATTTTAAAAAAGAATAATTTTCTTTCTTAGAGAAATGAAGTTCCTGAGTATAACAGATTGAAACATAAAATTTTGTAGGGTGTAAACATTTAACAAAACGTAATCAAATATTTTCATTTCTTAAAATGTTTTTAGGAAACAATTAAATGTGTATAATTTACGTTTTTCAAAAAATATTTTACATTCAAAAACTTGAAACATTATTCATTTTTTTCAATACGTAAAACTGAGATAACAGAAAAGATATTTAAATACAGCCGTTTTCTTTAAACTTATGTATAGAAAAAGTGTTATAAATGAAGAAGTTATGTTTCTGAATGAGAACTAATAACTATAAAAATGTTAAGGTAAACACGTAATGATTCGTTATCTGATAATGTATTTGACATTAGCTATGCTCCCTTTAAATATATAATTTGTAATAAATTTAATTCCACCCTTGGCATTCGTCTCTTAAAATTCAACGATTCAGAAAAATAAAAAAGATGGATGATAAAATTAAAATAAATATTGAATTGTTTGTTTTGTATTTTTTTAAATTGAAAAAAAAATATGTTACGTGCAATAAATACAAAACACTTGTTTCGAGAACATCACGCAAAGTAAAATAAGTCTTACATACTTAAAAACTAATTTCATTTTGGGTTTCTTAAACCTCTACAAATATTTTTTATTCGATCAGCAGCTTACAATTTATTACTTTCGTCTCGACCAAATTGGCGGATGGTCGATTTATTGCTATCGTTCCGTAAATATAAATTCACAATATTGCAGTTCTGCTGAAATTGCTAAAATAAATATATCATGACATCAAATAATTTCTGATATTGCTAAAATTATTTTTTGCTGATTTTTAAAATAAGATATTTCGCTAATGGGCAACTTTATATTATATTCTGATATAGAAAAAATGCTTTTATTATATGAAGGGGTCGTTTTATGAAGCATTTTCTATATATCCTTAATTTTAAAAGAAGCAACGTTTAAGAAAAAAAAATTTAAAAAAAAATTAACTTCTTCTACAGGCACCAATTCTTTCAATAGATTTATTGCATTGTTATGCTTTTCAGGAAATTTTTTGTGAAGAAAATGTTATTCAAAAAGAGATTTACATAGTATGTCTACTTATTTTCAATGTTTTGAAATATTTCATATGTTGGATATTTCATTCATTCAACTATGATTTCTTTAAAAGTTAATACTTGAATGAATGAAATATTCAAATTTTTTTAAAAGTTTTTTTTATTTAAGAAGTAATAATAAGAAAAATACATGCTCCAAACAATTAATGACTGAATGAACAGTTACTTTTTAAAAATGATCGTACACTTTCAAATAAACTATTTGAACTAACTTAAATTTGCATGCAAATGTATATTTTATGACCTTACAGGCTTCAAAATTTAAAAAAAAAACAACCAAGAAAAGTTTTGTTAGTGCATATTTTACTGTCAAAAGAGCATTTTATACAAATACAAGCAACAATTAAAACTTTCCGCAAATTTTTTTGGCAAAATTAGTATTTTTTTATTCAACATAATTCCCTTCAAGGGGGATACACTGATTATAGTGACCCTCCAACTTTTCGATACAATTTTTGTAGTACGATTTGTCCTTTGCTTCAAAATAGGCCCCAGTTTCGGCGATCACCTCTTCATTCGACGAAAATTTCTTCCCAGCGAGCATTCTCTTGAGACCTGAGAACAGGAAATAGCCGATGGGGGCCAGATCTGGAGAATACGGTGGATAAGGAAGCAATTCGAAGCCCAATTCATGGATTTTTGCCATCATTTTCACTGACTTGCGACACGGTGCATTGTCTTGGTGAAGCAGCACTTTCTTTTTCTTCAAATGCGCCGTTTTTCGGCGATTTCGTCCTTCAAACGGTCCAATAACGCTATGGAATAGTCACTGTTGATGGTCCTTCCTTTTTCAAGGTAGTCAATGAAAATTATTCCATGCGCATCCCAAAATACAGACGCCATAACCTTGCCAGCCGACTGTTGCGTTTTCCCACGCTTTAGAGCGGGTTCATCATGTGCAGTCCACTCGGATGACTGTCGATTGGACTTCGGATTGAAATGATGGAGCCATGTTTCATCCATTGTCACATATCGACGCAAAAACTCGGGTTTATTACGCTTGATCATCTTCAAACACTGCTCCGAATCCTCAACTCGTCTTTGTTTTTGGTCAAAAGTGAGCTCGCGCGGCACCCACTTTGCACAGAGCTTTCTCATACCCAAATATTCGTGAATGATATGATGTACACGTTCAGTTGATATCTTTAGAGTGTCTGCTATTTCATTCAATTTCAATTTATGGTCATTCAAAATCATTTTGTGGATTTTTTTAATGTTTTCGTCGCTAACAACCTCTTTTGGGCCTCCACCGTCTTCGGTGCTCATTTCACCACGTCTTAACTTAGCATACCAATCCTTGATGGTTGATTTTCCTGGGGCAGTGTCCGGAAATTCGGCATCAAGCCAAGTTTTTGCTTCAACTGTATTTTTTCCCATCATAAAGCAATATTTTATCAACTCGCGAAATTTCTTTTTATCCATTTTTTTCACAATAACAGAAGTTGCTTCACTCAAAGTGCTAGAATTCACAAACTAATGATCCAACAGCTGTCAAATTTATACACGCATCTTTTGATGGTTAGGGCTCACTAAAAAACATATGGATTTAATTCTAGTAGCGCCAGGCCGGGGACTGTTCAATTGACCTGTTATTTTGTAAGATAAATCCTACAGGATATAACGTTATCTAAAAAAAAGTGTATTATTTTGATCAATAGCCCTTAGGTAGTAAAATGCGGTAGTTTGAGCTCTTAATACTGAAATTTTCTTAGTCAGCATAGTTTTCACTTGATCGCAATGGAAAAAAAAACTTAAAATGGACTATTCTTGGGATTTTATGCTTGGGATTATATATATATTTCTACGTTCATAAAATTTTGAGATTGTGTTTCGCACTAATGAAATGTTTTGAGCTTCAAAGATATTGAATATCAAGTAATATTAAAACAGCTGTAATTTAGTTTCTAAATAAGATAAAACCTTAATTTTTAGAAGAATAGCTAGTTTTTTAAGAACAATCGTGCTCATTAGGAATGTATAATATTGAGTTTAGTAATATTGAGAAGAAAAGAGCATGGTATTAATAATAAATATATTACATGTTTCCTCTCCTAAAGGAAATAGTAAGAAAATAGATTTTATAGGGTCTAATAAGAAATAATAACTTTTAAAATGTTATTTTGAAGAATTCTTCAATTCAATTGGTATTAAAGATCTGATAAAAGTACTATCACTAATAGTTAAGCAAATATAATTTGTCTAATGTTACAAAAATTAGAAATTTGTTTCATTTACTCGTTTTGTATTACGATAAAATTATATGAAATTTAAGAGATGAAAACTGTAAGAATTCAAAGGATTACTTAAAAGACAGCCAGCCTGTAATCTGAAAAGCATTATTTATGCTTTTTAGAACAAAACCATACCGAAAATACAAGTTTTCATGTTTATCGGTTAATAATGCCTAATCATATTTCATAAAAATTTTATTCTAAGCCTTAATTAATGCATACTTAAATTTAATTCGTACAAGTAACAATAATAATAAATATAAGTTTTTAATTAAAGAACTACGAATAAAAGAATCTAATTACACAGTAATATTTTTTATAAATAAGTTTCCAATAACTTTCATGTTGTTAAAGTTTTATTTTGGAACATTAATGCTCATGATTTAATTTATTGAAATACTATTATAAATTATTTACATCTTAAAATATCTTAGCTACCCAAAAGTCTGAAAATATTTTGAAGTATGAGAAATATTTAAATTATTGCATAAATCACGAGTATATAACCTATTAATTTCTTAAAAACCTATTTCCATCAAGAAAATTATGGGAGCAAGAAATAATTCTAAGAAATTCTACAGTTACTGTTTATACACAACAATAACTATTATTCTTTGTGATAGCAAGAAGTAATTCAACTCACGGCATTTAGCACAACGATAATAATTATTATTGCTATTATTATTATCGTTACAATGATTAATAAGTATTGTTTTTACTCAAGAATAATTATTATTTGTGATAGAAAGAAGTAATTTAGTTTACAGAGCTTAGCAGCTGCATAAAATACTAGTACGTTTATTCAGATTTTTCTTAATTCTAAATATTTACAACATTGAACACAATGAGGGAATTTTACATATTATCTTTATTATTATTAAAATATTCCTCATGGCACATGTATAAAGATGTATATCTTTAAAACATATTGACAAAGCAACTTTGTTTTGTTTTAAAAACATAGCCTGCTTACTCATTTAGAATCTTAGAATATTATAAAACCGGAATAAAAATAAATGTTAAAAGAAAAACACGTAAAATACTTCTAAAAAAATCTTTACTAAATTTTAAAAATTAATTCAATTTTTCCATATTATTCGGTAAAAAAACGGAACATTTTAATTTTAAGCTAGCTGTGTTTATTTTCTAGCATGTCTTTCCATTAGAACATTATGCACTTTTAACATATAAGAACTGCAAGAATTAATTAAATACATTTAATTTTATACTCGGGATGAAAATTTTGAATATACGTTCAAGGAAGGTTCCTTGATTAATTACTTTGCTTTTGAATCTTTGAAGAAAAGAAAGTTAGAATGTTTTAATTTAGAAGCATAGAAAGACTATTTCGCTGCTTAACTTTTGCCAGTGGGCTTTTATAAGGAATTTCGTTTTTAATTTATTTCAACTAACAAGATAAAATAATAATCAGAAACTTAAATCATACATTTTAATTAAATATACTTATTGCATTAATTAAACTACTTAAAAACTTGTCATAAATTGTTTAAATATATTCTTTTTTTTTACCACTGGAAAAAAAATCGTCTTAAAGAAAGCAGCGAACGTCTCTATGCGAATGTTTTGTGAATAGAAAACTTTCCAGACATCTATCTGAATAAAATTTCACAACATTTCTTTGTGTTTATTTATTTATTTCGTTCATATTTTAAGGAAATTTATTTATAAGGATTTGTATAGGTTGTACAAAACAATTTTTCCCCGCATGAAAGATAACTACAAACACGAAAATAAATTCTTATTACTAGTTTTCTACTAGAAATCCGAAACTTTTTAAAATGAGAAAATGTTCCAAAACTTAGTAATATTTTATTTAGATATAGAATTTGAAATTATTCACAACCATTTCATTTAATTTTATAAAATTACATTTGATGTTAATATTGAATATTTTGAAATTGTGTGTTTAAAAAGCTACATCTATTTTTAAGAATAACCGAATTAATTCTCATATATTTGTGTTTATAAGAATGTATATGGAAATGCATACGGTGCTTTGCTTCAAATTGAAATAGCTACATTTATATTTCATTTTTTACATTATTATGTTTTGGAACATTGTATGTTTAAGCTGGAATTTCACCTTGAAGATGACTTAGCTTGTTTTATTTTTTTTAAATTAAAATTATTTTTGTGTTCCTTTAGTCGCCGTAAGTGTTGACTTTTTTTTTTTATTTCACTCAAGATTATGTTTCATTTTCAAGCAATATGATATGTTATTTATTTTAATTACCCTTACTAGACATTTTATTTTCGTAGCTCTCTTATTTCTAAAAAGTAATCGCATCCCTATTATCAACATGTATATAACGAAAAGATCTGAAATTCTTGATGGTTTCTATTGCATTGGTTTTTAAAAAATTTACTACCTCACTAGAAAAGCTTCATGAAGTTCTTCAACCTTAAATAGTTTGTATATAAATTATTCTGAAGTACAATGGAGTGATATTACATCATTTGAAAATTATGAGAAACAATTATTAGTCTCATTTTAGCTTTAGATCCTTCTTGGTTTTACCAAACAGTAACTAGAATAATATAATCGTAGTGGACAAACAGAACGGTACAAGATTGTTTTCTAATTACTGCTGCGGTATATTTATTTCCTATTATATCGCCTGAATACATTCATTAACTTAACGTATTTTTCACTACTTATATTATACGTCTTTTGATTTAGTTCTGTCTTAATCCACCAAACATTCCTATGAGTTGGACAAACCTGCTTTATAGGACCATACGCTATTTTTGCCTGTTCATAGACTTATTATTGGATGAAATGTCTGAAATAAATTGAAGGAGAAAAAAAATCAGTTTGAAGTTTTAGGGATTAAAAGTCAAATAACATTCTCAGTTGCATTAAAATGTTTACATCCGTGATTCTGAAATTATAGTGTGCATTTTTTTAAGGTTTACATAAGCAAATATTTAGAAATTATGTCAACAACCCTTAAAAATAATTGATAATTGATTGAAGACGGGAGTCGATAAAATATCTTGAGGCTGAAATAATTCCAAACGAAAATAAATCTATAGCCCTTTTATGAATATTATGCAACTATTTGTGGTACTCCAGAAATGCCACTCTGTTGGAACCGGTAACTGTATTCGGTATTACATACGATCTTCGAAATCCTAATTACAAAAAATAGTTCTCATTTGGCTTAAAATTAGAAGTAAATTGTACTTGTGATTAAAATATCAACTCCGTGCCGTGGATAATTTTCCGTTTGCGGATTATTTTTGCTCATGAAAAGAATCGAAAATATTTCATAATTTTGTCTAATAATTATATTTTTATTAAATTAAGAATGTAAACAGTTCCATTATCAAGGCACGTTTATGTGAATCCTATTAATAAAGTCTTGCTAAGTGAGTAATTCGTGAGCAATTCGTGAGTAATTCACAAAATAACTGAACAGAAGAATGGGCTTTGAGGGTATATTTGTAATTTTAGATATGAACATTACTTGTATCTAGTAAAAATGAGAGATGTGCATTCAAGAGGAAGTTTCAGCTTCACTGGTTTAAATGAAACACTTAGAAAGTATCAAGAGAATTGTAATTTGAAAAAAAAATGTATACATCAATCTCAGAGTTTTGCTTAAAACACTACAAAATTCATTGAATCAACTTTAACAGTTTGTTTAGATTAGTCGTGTATTAGCCCGTCTTTATTGGTGAAATTTATCACGTAGTTATGTGCCCAAGGTTCTTTTTTTTAATTGAATATATCAATATTTTAATAATATTTTCATTTTTATGATTTACATCAGCCTTTGATATTTTGAATTTCTTATAGTTCGCTTTTTCTTCTTTGCATAAAAGTTTGAAAGAAATTGAATTTTACTTTTGATCTTTGTTCAAATGTATTTTTAAAATCATATTTTGTTGATGGTGATAGTTGACCTATAATTCTAGTATAACCTAGCCTAATAGACTAAAGCTTGTTACAAGACTTAATGAATTATACTCCGTTATTTTGCTTTTTTTAAAATTTTGTTATCATTTGTTACCTTTTTTACCCAATGGTACAGCAGTTTCGGTATAAATATATATATATATATATATATAATTTTAATTATTGAATTTAGCTTCTAACGTGTTTTTGATTAAAGTATTGTTATTTAATTACACATAAATATCAAATTAACACACACACACTATATGTGTGTGTGTGTGTGTGTGTGTGTGTGTGTGTGTGTGTGTGTGTGTTGAAATTTTTATTTAAGCAATCCTAAAAATTTAATTTTTCATCTCAATATATTTTGAAAGAAAGATCGTTTTTTATATATCGTTTGATGCGAAAATAATTATATAATTACACCAGGTGAATTTTGATTATTGAAGTAAAAAAAAAATAAATACATTGTACGCAATAAAAGAATTAAATTCTCGGTAGGAAAAATCATTTAACGAGTATAATTTCGTAATTTTTATTCTAATCATTTTAACCTATTCCCCACTTCCGTAACTGATAAGGCTAATTGGTGCAAATTATGAAATCGGAATTTCGGGGATGTTGCATTTTGGATGATATAATTGATATATTGATAAAATTAACAGAAACTATGCACTGGGTTTGAAATGGCGGGAAAAGAGTTGTTCGCTTTGTAACTACTATTGTTTATTGTGTTTATTTTTTACTCTGAAAAGGTCATAGAAACTGTTTTAAAACTATAAAAATCTTTCTGTTAGAATTATTGACGTTTTTTACTCTACGGTGAATACATTCCAATTTTCGATTCCAATTTTAATTTGCTTTAATGATGTCATTTAGAAAGTAAGCTCTTAAAAACTACATAATTACTTCGAGATAAACGAAATTGGACAATCTATATTTAATTTTGCTTCCGGATGTTTTGTTTACTAAAATCTGAAGTTCGTTCTCCCAAAATAGCTAAAGAAAATGTAAGTCTTCTATTATGTAAATTAATGTTAAGAAATCTGAATTCAGAGTCTTCTGTGTGTTTTATTTATAATAATTAAGAGTAGCATTTTAGAATCTTTGAAAAGAAGATGAGAAAGATGCTGTAGAATTAGGTTTCTTCATCATCTTTCAATAAACAATTACATGAGATTAAAAATATTTAACTCTTTTTTACTCTTGAAAAATTATGTCTTTTGAGTTTTCATAAAAAATGCATTATTCAATTACAAGGCTGTCAAATGAATCTTTGCTTTCTTAAAATACATAGTTACGTTAATTCTCATTCTTATAAATTAACATCTAAATAATCACAGCTTTGATTATGAAAGTTTCCCCAAACGATGCCTATTTCTTACTTTATATTTATTTAAAGGTTTTCTGTATTTATATTTGCTTTTGAACCAAGTCTTTGATTCGAACTATAAAGATTTTTTGAAGAATAAAAAACTAAAAGTTTATTTTCCTAATTAATTGAAATTTATTGATACTTTTCATTTTATTCATCTTTATTTAAATATTTTTATTTAATATAATGAAGATGAAATTTTTCTAGAAATTTAAAATTATGTTTGATCAGATACTCAAAAATTCTGTTTTCTGCGGTATTAAAAATTGAGTTGAATAAACACGAAATTCATACTTAAAAAGAATTTTTAAAATTTTCATACTTTTCGACTAAATTCGATAATTTCCGCATGGAAAGTATGTTATTATTATAAATTTACAATTTTCGTTCTCTACAAATTTCTCTAAATCCTGTTTCAGAGAACTTCAATTTTTCTTTTCTTTTCTTTTTTTTTTTTTAATTATCCATCAATGCTAATGTTTAAAATGCGTGTTTAAACTTATACAAATCTTATAAAATTTCATGAAAAAGATTAATAAATATGTTTTGTAATGAATTTAATTTTTGATATGCAAGGTAAACATTAGATAGTTATATGAAAATAACATAATTATATTATAGCACAAATAACGTAATTTAACGTAACACATAAATAACATAGTCAAACATAACATGTAAAGAATGTAATATAACATATAAATAATTTAACATAACATATAAATAACATAATTTATATATAATTATCTTTCATAACTATACAAATATGGACACGTCATAGTTATAATATATATGCTACATAATTTATTATATAACACGTTTTAACATGAGACATTGGTTCTATATTTTAACGTTGTGTTAAATAAATATTTGAATTTTTTGGGGGGGATCACTTTACTTATTTATAGTAACTATAACGAAAAAAAATGCAATCTCATTTTATTTTTTAAACAGAGACAATGAAAAGTAATTTAAGTTTTTCAAACATATATGTATTTTGTCAATCAAATCAAGCGGTATACATTCACACAAGAGATATCTTTCGTATTGAAAATATTTTACAATATTGAAACATTTTAGTTCGCTATTTTTGAATATTTAAATTAAAATTGTCGTAAATACGTATGCATCCTTAAATTATAATTTAATTATATAAATATAAATAATTGTTCGGGAACGTGATAGTCTAGTGATCATAATCGCGAACTCGTGTTTGGCGGTGTATCCTTCGAGTCGTGGGTTCGAACCCTGATGGCACTAAAGACACGCTGTATAGCGGGCTGGGGCACGTATCAGTCGAGGTTCCAAGTCTTCCTTTTAGTGTGGTGTGAAAGTTTGAAGAGGAAGATTCTACTGCTCAGGTATAATCCTTGCCACTTTACCGAGTTACATAATTACGAGTTCCGTCTCTGATAGCCCTTGCATAGCTTGTAAGTGGGATTTAATAAGCAATTAATCAATCAAAAATCTTAAATTTATTTAATTCTGGTAATAATTACTCATCTGTCTTCTAAATATATATTATTAATCAAAATTACAATAAATAATGATGTATTTGTAAATATTAAATTTGGTATTTTATAAAAAATGAAATTCTTTATTTGTTTTTCAATTTAAAGCTGTTCTTCCCAAGCACTGACGAAAGCGAAAATGGAACGAATACAAGTTTTGCTAACGTGTATTTTCTTTAACGCGAAAATACATACCTCGTGTTTACAAGAAAGAACATTCCTTTTCAGAACACGATCACCTCGAATAACAAAGATTTAACTGTTATGAAGACATTAAAGGAAGAAAAACGTTTAAATGAATTCTTATAGACATCTCTCTTTCTTGCAGATTACTCTCGAAGAAGCTTAAACTTTCTTTTTCTTTTTTCAAATTAACTCAAAGCAAATAAATGTACCACACGTCCCTGGCATTTATCAAAACACTCAGAGTAACGGCATTTACCGAACGATTTCCGCTTCGTATCACGTGATCCGAAAGCTGACGATGTTTTAGAACCAAACATCGGAAGAAACGGGAAAACACGAGAGAAAAACATGTGTATTTAAAGATACTGAAAATTCCCCCAAATATTCTTGTGTATTATAAATTTAAGATAATTGAGACGTCTTCGACAAGATAAAAAAGAGCATTATTTATACCAAATTTAAATAATTCTCCCTTTTTTAAGAAACTAAAAGCGAAAGAAATCGTATTTTAACATTAAGAAAAATGTATAATTCTGTATAAGTTTATATGTAATGTAATATAAATAAGTAATAATAACATAAAATAATTATAAAATTAATAATAATAATAATAATAATAATATAAATAAATTATAACAATCATATAAATAAATGACAATCACCATATAAATAATAATTATAAACTGCTGTTTGTAGAAAATGCAACACCATGAAGGAATCATCAGAATCAAATGAAATTCGCAGCAAATGTCAATTATAGGATATTATGCAAATTAATAAAGTTTCGGAGCCATCGCGCGTGCGCGGCGCGCGCAGCGCCCTCTGAATTGATGCTGAAAGCGTATAAATAAAGTGCTGTAGCGGGACGTTGAAAAAAGTCTATGATTATTTGTTAGTGGCAAACGTTTAGTGAGACCTGAGTATGCCTCCACGACGGAAGAATAAGAAATTCAAGCAACTTACGGAGTTTGAACGAGGGAGGATAATCGGCCTTCGAGAAGGAGGATTTTCCTATCGCGCAATAGCAGCTCGTATGCAGCGGAACAGTTCCACAGTGATGCGAGTTTGGAAGCAGTGGACCGACGAGCACCGAACAACTCGAAAAACAGGCACTGGACGACAGAAGGTGACGTCAGAGCGCGATGATCGACACCTGCTCCGCATGGCGGTGAATGATCGCACAGCTTCCTCCAGGCAGCTGGCAGCACGTTGGTCTACTGCTACAGGTGTACAATTGTCGGCTTCGTCAATTCGTCGTCGTCTGCTGCGCCGTGGATTGCGTGCAAGGGTGCCTTTATACAGGATTCCCCTCACGGCGAATCATCGACGGCTGCGTCGGCAGTGGGCTCTTGAGCACAGAGACAGGCGAGCTGATTGGCACCAAGTTGTCTTTTCAGATGAATCACGCTTCAATTTGTGGACCCATGATGGCCGTGTTCGTGTTAGACGTTATGCCGGTCAACGCTGCCTTCCTGAGTGTATTATTGAACGACATAGTGGTCGAACACCCGGAGTTATGGTCTGGGGTGCGATTTCGTATCATGGACGATCCAATTTGATACGAATTGAGGGTAATCTCAATAGCAACAGGTACGTCCGTGAAGTGCTACAGCCCGAAGTCGTTCCTTTCCTTCAAGGCATCCCTGGAGCTATCTTTCAGCAGGATAATGCACGCCCACATGTTGCGCGGACTGTTCGAGACTTCTGTTCAGCACAACGCATGCAACTTCTTCCTTGGCCTGCTTATTCACCGGATATGTCGCCTATTGAGCACGTGTGGGATATGGTTGGTCGGCGTCTCGCTCGTGATCCGCGTCCTGCAGTTTCCAAAGACGAACTTTGGTTGCGCATACAAGCGATATGGAATTCTCTTCCTCAAGCAGATATTCAACATCTGTTTGACTCCATGCCACGTCGTATAGCAGCACTTATTGCAGCGCATGGTGGCTGCACCGAATACTGATTTCGGACGCTTAATTTGTTTCTTTTGTTTTGAAAATTTCATCATTTATTTGTATCAGTACAAGTCGTTTCTGCATTAAATTTCATTTGATTCTGATGATTCTTTCATGGTGTTGCATTTTCTACAAACAGCAGTATATAAATAAATAATATTAATGTAAATAATCATATATGAGGAATTATTCTCAAGTTTTAATTAGATTTAGAAGACCTACACTTACCTTACATAAAATTCAATGCATTTATGACGTCAAAATAGTAGTGATTTTTTAAAATAACTTTATGTACTCTAAATATAACTATAGTTTCAAAATGTGAATTTAATAATATTTTTTTTAAAAAAAATTTATTTTATGATTTGATTGTTCTTCACAGTTAAACAAATATTGTGATACATCTAAAATTTATGAGCGCTTTCTAAAAAGAAATCCCATTCACTGTTAAGGAAATAGCCTCATTCTCTAATGTGTAAAATATCAAGAATATGGACACAGCAGATTTTTAAAAAAGTCCATTGAGTCCTAAAAATTCATATTTTAATATAGATGAAAATTTAATATTTTTCTTCATGGTGAGGCAATTATTTTTATAAGATTTTAAAATCTAATTTTCTTGCGTTCTATGTATCAAATTCTCATCTATAATATATCTGTGATCAAGGCACTGTTTCATATATTTTAACAGCAAAATCGAAAATTGCAGAGTTTGAAGAATTTTAACAAGTCAATTACTTTACATTATTTATTATGTTTAAAATAATCATATACTGATTTCTTTATACTTTACTTTAAAATCCAAGGTACTGTATAAATTATATTTTATTTTGATGATTTATTACCGAAGATTATTTTAACTTCTTTTCTGAATAAATAAAAAATAACTATTGTTATTTAAAGCAGGTTTTTACAAGTATGTTTATTAAAGTTACAGAAGTTGTTAATGAAGCATACATGTTATGAAAAATACAATCTTAACATAAAAAGAATTCGAAAAATAAATATTTTGAAATACTTTTTCTATATTATAAAGACTCCATTCAATAAGTGTTGGATAAAAGAAACTAAGAGTAATTTATAAATAAAGATGCTTCATTGTTAATTTAACTACGAGTTAAGAAATATTTATTTATTCTAACATAATAATAAAACACAAGGAGACAAACAAAAACGAAGAAAAAAATGGTAAAAATGCTGTAAGCCACGTTATTTATCTTTAATATTTAAATCAAAGTTTTTTCAGTCGTCTAATTGTTGTGTATACGCTGAAAAAGTATCATTTTTAAAATTTTAGAAGATTTGATTGCATATTGTTTTTTTTTTTCTTTCTATAAATACAACTTGCGATTTAAATGTAAAATGACCTTCATCGTGAAGTTGTATTTTTATTGCAAAGTAAGAAATCACAAATTGGAGTATTAATTATGTTGATATTATATTTTTAAAACTCACAACTGAAAGAAGTATTTGTAAATTTATTCGGATAATATTGTTCTGAAAAGTTTATTTTCAGTACTTGCGTCTTATCCCCCCCCCAGACCAATTAAATTTGGCGCAATTTCAGCCGAACTCGCGCCAAAATTTCCTAATTCCAACCAAACTAGCAACGAATTTGCTTCACAATGAATACGATAGCATATAAATTCATCCTTTTATGAATTTAATCCATTACCTCATAAATTCATGTATATTGGAATCTAAATGGTGGTGCGTGTTTTCCGATGTTTTCTATTACGCAATTTGCCCGAGCCCTACATTCTTTTAAATTTCTGTGGATCTAATATTAAAATTTCACTTCCCTTAATTCTTCTAATTTGTGAGTTGTCCGTGAATCCAAAAAATGGAAGGTCTTTCTTTCGATATTTTCTTCTCTTCCTTGGGAACAGGTAATTGCCGTTCTATCAGAACTGTAACGATGAATATCTCTTGGTGAATTCTTTACAATTACAACTCTATTACTGATTCGTTGTTCAGAGTATTGGTGTATCGTGTCCTATGCTGCACTTTATATACATTAATAACCCATACCTTTGAAACCACTCAACTGCACTCTGTTCTGTAGAATGCAGGTACCAAATTCTTATAATTTTTTCCTAACTCTGAGGTGAAAGTATATTTCCATTTTTGGCAAAATTCCGAATCTTTTCGTTACATTTTCTTCTTTCGTGAAAGGGATGGACCAGATGGTACTCAAATACAATATTCCCTTCTCAATAGTATCTTAATTTAATAATTTTTAAAATTATTTGTTCCATATTTAAATATGAACATTAATGATGAACAAATCTTACTTTGATTCTTAATCAGGGTTACTTTGATTCTTAATATAGTTTTAACATATATGAAAATAAACGACGAAGTACACATTTAAATAGGTCAAAATTTATGGATAATATACCCATATGTTGAAATTAATAAGTTAAAATCTGTAATAATTATTGAATTCCATAAAAAAAATCATTTCCTTCCGAAATGAACAGAGTTGTAATTACAGTTTCCATATGTTGAAAAATCAAGATACAATATTAATTTGGAGTATATGTTTGTTATATTTGGAGCATTTTATCCACTTTTAGTACAGTTTTCTATCATCAAGTGAAAGCATTCATGTTATGTAATTAAAACTGTATAATGCGCATTGGTTTTCACACCACACAATCTAGAAATACCACATATTCGCTTAATCGAAATTTTTTTCCATGAGTGTGTAAATACTTTAAACTGTTTGCTTTAAGCATATACAAATATTATTAAAGAAAACATGCATTTCCTCACTATAAAGTGTGTATAGTAGTATATCTTTTAACAAAATATTTATTTTTAATTTTTATTGATTTTTAGATGTATTGTACTTGGAGAAAATTATAACTCCTGCAGTGACTTCTATTCATGATTTAATTTCCTTCGAAATTTTATCAATTTAGCGGTATAAAGCTGTGAACTGCAAACTTAATTAAGTATTTTAAAACAGGATATTCGCCAAAAAAAGGCTGTGAGATAGATTTGTTACATTTTTAAAAGTTCTGATTATAGTTAAGATTAAATTGTATGTACATTGATAAAGAGAAAAAAATTTATCTGAACTCTATTAGTTGTTTTATAATATTTTGTTTGCTTTTCTGAAAGGGTGATAAAAAAAATATTATTTTAAGGGAGTGTTAAGCATTTTTTAAGCTTTTATCTTAGAATTATTTTTTGAAATGTCTTTCATAGTTTTATTTTTCCTGATTTATTTGTATTCTTCTGCTATTGTCTCAGACCCTTTTATATGACACGTTTTACGAGAGTAGTTGTGGAAATATAATCTAACAGCAAATGAACAAAAATAAAGAAGGTTATGAATTGTATGAACTGTGCAAATATCTGTCTGAAACATAAATGCACTGAATGAATTTTCAAACATTTGCTAGTATGTTCCTATATATTGAGGCAAAATAAAAATTTGAAGAACTGATTAAAAAGTCCTTCTATAAATGCTTCTTAACAATCCTTTCAGTATAAATATATTAGTATATTTTAAAATATCATTGTAGCATCTTCACTTTAAACACAATCTTTGTCATTTTCTCAGACTTTGCGATGTGGACGTTGAAAGATTTGTCTTTGATATGATATATTCTTCGTTCAAAATGTATTGAAAAATTCAGTTTTTATTAAGATTTTAAAATGTATTCTTGTAATAATTCAAGCTTTCTGTGTTTTACTGAACATATCAATCTCGTTTTATTACATTTTTCTCATGATTCTGTTAAATTTTAATGGCTCTTTTTTTAACTCAGTCTGTCCAGATGAATTGAAAAAGTTGAAACTGAATCAAATTTGAAACTAAGAGATGAATAAAATTTGAAATTAATTTGAACCTTAGAATAAATCGAATAATTCGAATGCCCAACAACATGCATATTCAGACTGCGGACTGAATTGTGGGGTTAAACTAGTTATATGGTATCAACCCTCAACCAATGGATTTTGTTGGGTAAAATTGCATTACTCCAAAATTCAAGTTATAATTTAAAGAAAAGAAACAATAAACAAAGAAGAAAAATTGAATGGCGAAATATTTCAATTACTAAATATTTTATATATATATATATATATATATATATATATATATATATAT
>BMAW01003929.1:135447-220146 GCA_019974015.1 Nephila pilipes
ATGTAGAAGTTCAAGTGTTCTGTAACAGGTGTGACACTAATCCACTGGTTAATTTTGATTTTACAGCCATTTGCTGCCAAATCAAAATTTGATGCCTCGATGATGTATCGTCATCATTTTGGTTCGAGTTGTGATCATCGGTGATATCTAGATTCATCATTATACACCAGAAAACAAACCGGTTTATTTCAGTTTTTTTTTTTAACTTCGTAATTTTTTTTTATATATAGTTATTATTTTTTAAAACAAGATTATTTGTGGAAATACAAGAATATGTCAAATTGTGGTTGATCAAAAGTTACTTGTTTTTGACGATAGATGGCAATTCTGAGGCAAATTAAGTTTTATCATTGTGTGCTGCTACCTATGAAACGATGGTATAAAAGATTATAGTACTGATTCATATGTTAGTTTTAATTTGGCAACTATTTGCTACTGAATCAAAATTGATTGGTGCCATGAAAATTTTTCGGAGTTATTTTCCATAGAATTGTGATAATCCATTCAACCTGTATTCATGATTAAATATTAGAAAACGAATAACAATCAAAACAAGGATATGCTTCCAATGAAACTTCCATTGTATGTCGTCAAACATCATACCCTTGATAATAATTTGAAGTATTATTACATCCTGATATAAAGCGATACAATTTACAAAGTAAAATATATCTTTACCAATGATTGAACTTAAATGCTCAAAATTAGAAGCTGTTGACAATCTCTCTGTCTCGAAAAGTTATTTTCAACTGCTTGTGTCAACAATTACGTATGTTCCTAAGCAATGCATCAATACCTTTGAAACTAATTGATATTATATGAACTGATTTGAATTTCTGATTATTGATTCAGGTAGTAGAACAGTTTTTATGTTATTTTTCTCAATAAATTTTAAATAAGAGTTCTAAGTTTCTAATTTGTTTTTCGACTTAAATGAATGAATCATTATAAGAATATTCGTCACTCCTTAAAAACATTGTCGAAATATATATATTCGATTTATATTTAATTCAAAATCCTGTATTTTTTCATATTTCCTACATTTATTTCAAAATTACGATTGCCTTCCAACATATCAGCATTTTCATCCTTCAAATCTTCATCGCATTCATTATTTTCTTCTAATTCTGTGGCATAACCTTTATCATCTACAATTAACACTATAATTAAATGCCAACGTATAGTTGCTTTTTTTCCGAAAATTTAATGCTTAGATTTTTAAAAAAATTGTAAACAAAAGAAATCAATATTAATAATATCATCCAAAGACTCTCGATTTAAAATAAAAGCATGCCTTGCATTTTATTCCATATGCATGCTTTAAACTTTAATAGGAAATTCCTCTTAGCTACAAGAATAAAAAGCAAAACTCAAAAAGGAATAGAAAATGGAGTTGCCACTCTCTGAATGGTAACAATTTTCTCATTATATAAGTAAAAATACACGATTTTCTCTTCATCATACACCTCTTCAAGATTGAAGCATTAAAAGGAAATTCTTCACTACACGAATAAAGAATTAAATTCAAAAACGATCAGAAAGAAGAATAGCCATTCTTTGTGTGGTCAAAATTTTCACATTACATAAGTTAAAAAACACGTGATTTACTCTATATAAAAGAGTACTACAAGGTAGAATGTATAACTGCCCGCATTTTGAAACATAACAGTTAATTCAATAAGAGTTTTCCGCAGGAAAAAGTCTCCAATACTGTCCTAACTTTTACATATTTTATACGAAACTAAAGTCAATTGCCCTCATTTCGTTCGACCAACCACCCCGATGGATTTCACTTTCCATTCTCTTCACTCTGAAAAGAACAACACCTGCAGGATCCAATCCACTCAGGGGAGGGGGAAAGCCTGTTTAAATATTAATCGCTTAATCAAATCATTCTGCTCAAGTTATTACCATCGTTGCCTCCCGTGTACCTTAATTACCTGTATTCAGAATCATACGGAACATAACTCCTAGGCAGCCTGGCTCTCTTTCTTTTATGCTGCATTCATTTGAAACATAATTTGATCAGAAGTTTGCTCCCAAGCAATCCAGCATATATATTATACCAATGGGCTCCATCGTAAAATGGTTAATACGACCCACAGATGGTTTGACGCAAATTACAAGAATCATGTTAGTATTTGGAGGACTGGATCCAATTAGTTTTTCCTGGCAAAATATCCGGTGGTCCATGCGAAGTTGATATAGGTTATATAATGTGACGAAATTGGTATTGAAATGTAGGAATTGGGATGAATAAGAATATGGAAAATATTAAAGTAGTTTCAATTTTAAAAAAAAAATATTCTTAAGTAAACCGATTCGCAAGAATTATAAACTACGAGGGTGGTTCAAAAAGTACATGTATTTGAAGACCGATTACGTCATTAAGGTAAAATGTGGTTAGTTTTAGGTGCTGCCATCTGTTGAACGGAAAAGAAACAAATTTGATGTTGATTTGTATTGGTAGTCATTTGCTGCCCAATCAATATTTGATTGCTGCCGCGTCGAGTTCTCACCGTCGATGATACCTAAATTTATCAATATGCAACGGAAACCAAGCAACAATAAAAACGTTGCACCTATGAGAAATTTTTCCTAAAAAGGAGAATGTGGTCTCATTGGCTGGAAAAGTTATGTTGAAGAATTTTTGAGGTGCGATAGGCATCATTATTACGAATACGAGCAACCGCGATATAGCAGTCTAGTAAGTCATGATGCTTATTAAAAATACGCCGTTTTCGATGCTATGAGCACTATGTCTTGGAATTTTTATAAACTTATTGAACGATTCTCGTAATTTCAGCTATACATAGCTTACGTTGTTGGCAAAAGCATATAGTACTGGATCTAACTATAGATATTCTTTTTGTGAAAATACTGAACATCTATTCCATCATTGTAATAATTACGGTGTTGTATCATTAAATTGAATTTATTTCACAAAAGCTTAAAATCACCTTTATAATCAATTCGTTACTAGAAAAAACTATTAATTTTTAGTCGCTTCTCACTTCTAATTAATTTATTCGCAATATGCAAACCAAGCATACATGCGATACGATGCCTTGAAATACTTTAACTTATTAATTTTGCTGTAGTTGTAACTCAATAACTTTCTGTCAAAAAATAAAAAGTCTCATTTCATTTGTCCATGACGTAAATAATTCTTCTAAGTTCTGTTTATCTTTGGTTTTCAAATTACAGTAGCTTCAAAAAATTCAAATAAAACTTCAAACGACAAATTTTATCTAAACGAATATCCAAACTATATAGAGGGAGCATCTATTCTGCTGCTTTTTAAAACACTAAACATATGTTTATAATAAACATTTAGATATTTGATACATATCATAAAATACTTTTCTTTATTTTTAAAATAAACTACTTTTTTCTATTAACGATATTGTTTCTAGATTTTCCAAAACTATTATTAAATATAAAATATTCTTACTTGTTTCATTTTAAAATAGTTCAAAACATATGGAACTTGCATACAACATATTACATTTTGCGTTGGATTGCACAAATATAAGAAATGATTAAATTAAAGTCAGTGTTTTGTGTTCTATTTAAAATCAAATTTGAAACATCTCGAATAAGATATAATATGCATGATTTAATATATTCGCATTCGGAATGCATGCTAAATAACTGAACAAATCAAAACTTGTTACAGTGCGAATAAGATGTTAAACTCTAATGCATTTTTACCATTCACCGAAAAAGCGAATAATTCAATAGAATGTGTTCTTGTTTTCCGAATCATGTGCTTTTAATGCATATTTCTTCTCTTTTCTTTAAAAAGAAATGTCAATCAAACGCGGAAAGTCGGTAAAAACTACATTAGCTATAATGGATATTGATTGTCGTAGGTGCAAAGAATGTAAGTAAGTGTTAAGTGCTTTACGTAGTACTTCTTTGCTGTCTACTTAAAAAGGTTGTTATTGAGAAAGCTTAAATACTTACAAATATTTCATGTCAGACGTAGATGAAAATATTTGGGAAAAAAAGCTTATTTCGATTTCTTAATTTTCGTCTTACATGCTACAGTATTCAAAATGGATCTTTCTGGAAAGAAATATAGCGAGGAAAAATCTATTCCGCCACTTTTGAAACTAAATTTTATGTATTTAAATAATCCATGTGCAGTAGCAAAAAATCTAATATTTCCATACATTTTACTATTTTTCAAAAACACTGTTTGATAGTAGTTTTCAAAGATATTCATTGGTATTGGTTTTCACAAGTACTATTTGATATTAGTGTTCAAAGAGCATTTTGTCATAAAATAGTTAGACAATAAAGCTATGGTTAAAATCTAATGACCGATATCATGTATGCTTGAATTTGTTGTAAATATAACATTAAGCTAAAGCATAGTGCTATTAGCGGAGTTTGAAGAAAACTCGTTAAACATAAACTAAAATTTCAGTGAAAGGTATTTCAGTTCCTCTTATTGTAAAACAAAAATTGAAAACTTATTCTTTTTCTTCCACCTACGTATAGATTTTCTGATCATACAAATAATTTATATCACGCAATTCTTGGACATATGTAAGAAAATATAGGACACAGAGAGCGAAAAGAAATGTATTTTGAGAGTATGTTAACTATAACTTAAAAGGCATTCTTTTTAATTTGATATCTTACAGATACATATTTAATCATATTAAATCTTTAATATTTTATCCTAAAAAGATTTATCCAATTATATATCTTTCAAATTACATGGACTAGTTTTTTTTCATTGCAGTTATGTTATTTATATGGGTAACACCTAACTATGGGAAACACCTAATGATTGATAACGTTTACATTTTGTTCAGTTGTAACTGTTACATTGAATCTAAAGATAGTGCAATTAACTGAATAAAAAAAGGAAGCTTGTTGGATAAAAACTAAAATTTCATTAATTAGAATTTTAGTTTCTCTTCTTATAATGGAAAATAGGAAAATTGATTTTTTCTCTTCCATCTTCTTATAGATGTTCTAATAATATAAATATTTTAAATCCCGCAATTATTGGGCTTCTGTAAGAAAATATAATATATTTAGAACGAAGATGAATGTGTTTTAAAAGTATGTTTACAAATGTTAATGAAGCATTTTTTAAAATTGGAAATTTTATAGATACATATTTCACCATTCCAAATTTTTAACAATTAATTTAAAAATGATTTATCCGATTGTATATATTTCAAATTACATCAAATGATAATAAGAGTAAATTTTTCTTCATTGATTTATGTTATTTCAAATTTCATAATAGCTCATTTGCAGATCAAGAAATAAGGGGGGAACAAAATTTAAAATAGAGCCTTTTGTCTCAGAAAATTATGATTTCATTTGACAAGCAATGGAATTTAGATAAATGGTGCTTATAAAAATCCTTTTCTTGCTTACTAAACTATGGAACAAATGGCAATTGTGTTGTAACGGTTAATTAAAGGCATACAACCGTTAGACTTCGCACCATCTCGTAAAAATTAACGATAATTAATACAATCTTCAACAAAGAAGTTAAGAAATATAAGAATAAAAACACTTTTAGGAATTAAATTTGACAAAAAATTTTTAAATATAAAATGTTTTTTCTTTTCAGCATGAGACAAAGTCTAAGGAACTAATTTAAATCCATTCTCTTAGGATAAAATTCCAAACACTTTCTATGCCTGGTTTCTTTTCGAATAATTCTAAAATATTTTATGCAACTTTCTGAATGTAATGAGAAATTCATATTCTTTGGAGAATCAAATAAATCTTCATACACATACTATATTCACTCTCCAGTAATTTCCACAAAAAACAGGAGTACGCATACAAATCATTTCCTGCCTCCACATTTAGAGCTATAAATCATCTCCCTCTAATTGAAATTCTACGGAGCCTCTTCAAAAGACTTTGGTAGAATAAGTTCCCTTTTAAAGCATGAAAAGATGACATGCATAAGCAAGAATAGCTCGCGAACAATTCGTTACAAATCAACATTCTTCGAGAGAGAGAGAGAGTACATTTTGCGCAGAATGCAAAATGTCTTCCAAACAATCATTTTATTTACTGTGAACTCAACAAAATGATACTTGTAAAATACATTTTGAAGAAAAATCTGCCACATCTTCTGTTCACAGAGCGCTGTTTGCTAAATTTCAAAGTCGAATTACCATTTTCAAGTCGTCTTTATTCCACGTAGACATGGCGTCTCCAGTCGCCATTTTCAGAATTTCCATATCATTTGGTGGCTTTCAAAAAGTTCTTTATGAAAAATGCCAGAAATATGGTCCCGGAAATATTTTCAGGAGAGTGCGAAACTGGATAGCTTCTCCGGAAATCTGTCCGGGAAAAATTATTATCATGCTTCATTCGAAAGGCAAAATTTAGATGGAAATGTTTAATATGTTTTAACGCTCGCTGGTGCGGTGCGGCGTAAAGTTCTGTCGAGGTCGAGAATTTAAACATTCTTTAATAGAAGCAGCCGTGAATTGTGAAGTGTTTATTTTGATTGCGCGGAAGAATTATGAGCTTATTTTCTTGAAGGAGACGAAATTGGAAAATTCAGATTAAGCTTGTTGATTTAAATAGGGGGGATAAAATTTTCTCGAAAATGTATGGCTTTCGTACCAAGATTTAAATTTGTGGATCGTCCCACATTTTTAATTCTCATAGTGCAAAAATATATTTCTTCTGAATTTACATACTTGTATATTCACAAAATCATTTAATTCTTTGGTCAGTATTTAATGCTTTTATTTGTATAAAATGAACGAACTATAAGAGACGCTCTATTCATTTAAAAAAATTATCGAAGTTTTCAAGGCCCTTTACATTTTCCTGGACTTCTGCTAGCAACCTCGTGTGTTTTTAAATATGTGTAACCAAAGAAGACCAATTAAACAATTCTTTAATTTATTTTTTATTAGAAATTTTTATTCTTTGATAAAAAAAATCAACTTAGTTATTTTTTTTTTTCAAAGTTTGGTTCGATGTTGAATAAATTGTTCTGTTGCATATGATATTCGAGAGTCGTTCAATAAGTCATTAGAAAATCCAAGAGATGTCTCTCATAGCATAGAAGATAGTTTGATTTTAGTATACATCATAATCTCTAGACAGTCTCAGTTACTCCTTTCATGGTCATGGTGCTTTTCGTACCTTAAACATTCTTCGTCATAGCTTTTCCTGCCGAAGAGATCGTATTCGCCTGTTTTGGAGCATATTCGACGGATGCAAGCCATTGCTATGATTTTTTTTTTCTTTTGCTTTCCTCTGTCCAATTCTCCCCAACGGTTACAACTCGACACAAAATGACGTAGAGAACTCGAAGTACAGCAATCGAATTTCGATTTGGCAGCAAATTACTGGCAAATCGAAAATAATACATAAATCAATGTCACATTTGTTTCGCTCTGCAGCATCCTATGGTAACACTAATTTACTTTAATGAAGCCACCTATTTTCAAATATAAGTACTTTTTGAACCACCCTCGTATATTTGTACCTTATACGGTCTTTTATTCTTCAGACCAAAGAAATTATCTCGTTTGGCATTGAAATTACGTATAAATGTTCATAAGTATTCACTAAAAGTATATATTACTGCTAATCCTAGCCTTTATATCACAAGCATATAGAAAAGAAAAAAAAATTTTCTAAAGTTTCACAGCTTTTCAATTTATATTTGTGAATGTAACATTATGCATACCATAACTACATCGGAATTTTTTTTGAAACTCCCATATTTGTCAGTTTTGTTCAGGCGTTTTCACACTTTTTTGTTCTTGCGATATCGCTTACTCAAGTAAATATTTTCTCGGTGATACATATAGACAAAAGGAATACTAATTAACAAACTTACTAACAATAAAAAAAAGTTTTTTTAAAAAACAATTGTTCGGAAATTACATTCAAATTTACTTTTAATATTCATAGAATACAAAGTTTATTTTTACTCAGATAAAAGAGATATAAATTTCCATAATTATATTTTACATAAACATAATACGCAGATCATAAATTAGAGATACAATAACGAATCAATGGTTTAGTTTTTTTTTTTGTTATACATTTTAGATAAACCCTTCGAGAAGTGTCATCAAATGAGTTTCTTTTTATTTTCGAATATTGTATATAATTTTTTTAAAAATTTTTCTTGATATTTCAGCTATTTGTAGTAAATTCAAGAATAACCTCAGATGTGGATGAATCCTGTGTAATTTGATACGAACTGGTCTAATTTAATCAATTTTAATACAATTATTTTTAAAATAAACTTATATAAGTTATAATTATAACCATGTAGGCCTAAATTGGCATATTTCTTATTGAATTCAAGGATTTTCTAACTGCAGATAAATGTAAATAAGGGGTAAAAATATAAGATATTAAAACATTTTCCATGTTAGTTTATATTGTATGTAAAAAATGAGAACCCTAAAATTATTAACTACAACAAAATACATTTCATTCCGTATCTACTTAGCACCATTGAATTTATTTTCTTCGAAAGAACATAAGACATCGAAAATTCATTTTGAAAATAAGCAATAAAAATATATAACTATAATTTTAACAATTTTAAGAAAATGCAGTATAAAGTAAATAAGAAATTACAGTCTTCAAGTTATAAATAATAACAAATGCATCAAATTATTCGAATTTTTCTTCTCTTTAGGAGTTTCTAGACATGTTTTATACAATGCTCACAAATTTCTCTCTTCAATATATAAGAATAAAATATTTTTCTCAAAGCAGATGTTGAAAATTCCATTAATGTGTCTAGTTTCATGGGAGTTCTCAAAAGAATGCTGTTTTCTGTTCGATAGTCTCACTCTTGTCTACGACATTAATAAATAACTATCTTCTAAGGACTTCAAGTGATCAAAATTTGATGTAGACCTTTTCTTAAGTCTTTTATTTCTTTGAAGTTAGATTATAGAATAGTTTATTTTATTTTAAGTATTTTATATTCCTAATTTATTGAATACTGTACTCATTCCCCGTTAGAATATTTAGCAAATTACTGTTATATAATAATCTTTGCTGTTGGAAAGTTTTATTTCCGCAATATTTCAATAATGAAAGAGATCACAAAAATTTGAAATGGAAAAAAAAAACTTGAGCTTAAAATTAAATTAAGCTAAAAGCTAAACTTGAAAATATGCTAAATAAAACGTGGTGCTATATATAACAATCATAGCATTTCTCATTTAAAATTTATATAACTTATGTTTAGAAATTAAAACATTAGCATATTTGCGAATTTGTGAAATGAATAATATGCTTCTCGTGAATATTGAACCACAAAAGTATAATTCATTCATATAAATATCTATCAGACATTAGTTAAATTAATCCTTGACTTACACAAAAATCAAATACTTAGATTACGTATTATCACATGAGACCCTCATAATACTATTTATTTTACATAAAAATTGTTGAAGTTAAGTTTGATGCTATCTTATAGAACATGATATTTGACTAAATAAATGAATAATTAAACATTGCCACACTGGATATCCCCTTTTCATGTTATGTGTTTAATTCTAGTAGACATAATTTAAAACGAAACATGGTAGATTTTTGCTACGGATATAGAGACTCAGGTATACATAACTACGATATAAATAAAATGCCTTCTAAATCCTTCATGGACCTTAAAACATTCATTATGTCTAACTCATTACAGTGTCTGATAATCTTTAAGTTAATTAAAACTCTAGAGTATTTAAATTTTGTAGCGACTTTGCTGTTAAAAACAGAGACGACTCCTTCATAACGTGTGTCCGCAGTAACCTACTGGTCATGCTTTCGCATTCACTGCTAATGTTGTTCTCTTAAAGTTGTGTGTTCGATCTCTGATATCACTAAAGACCCACCGTGTAGCGACACTGATGTACGTTAAATCTCGTCGAAGTTCTAAGTCCTCCCAGTGTCGAGATTTTGAAGTTAGGAGTGGGATGTGGCGACTTGTGATCGCTAACCATTCAACCTTATCATCACTCTACCACTATGAAAAAGAGCCGGCCATTTTGGCCAAGCCAACCAGCCGAAGTTTATGGAAGCGGAAAGGAATTCAAATCCTTCCGCTACCGTTATTAATAGTAGCATTGGAAAATGAGAGAGAATCGCCAATGATGGTGTCCGGTTCTCTCTTCTCTTTTTGACTTTCTTCTTTACTATTTCATTATCAGGTTCTTAGCTTATGTTTTCCTTCATTTAAACTTCCTTTAAATATTTTAATAAGATGGTGTAGGGTGACCCCCCCCTCCCACACACACAATGGTGAGTAACCATGGGGAGGTCTCAGTTCAGGTATAATTCTCGTCACTTGATAAAGGCCCAAACTTAGAAGATTTATCGCCAATAACTTTCGTGTTCCTTCTAAGTATGACGTTAATAAAACATGAAAGAATCAATAAATCAAGCTAATTTTGTGATCTTATAACCACCTTAAAGTAACTAAGAAGCTAAACTGTTTCAATTTAGCAATTTTTGACTTAACTGTTAAAAAATAGAGGTCACCTTGCGTTTATTTCGTACATGTATTATTTATGCGAATTTCATAAGCAGAATTTTCAGAAGTTGAATTTTAAAATCGTAAACACATGTGCCATGCCAGAGAGAAAAATATACACATTTGCGTTTTTTCTTTTTTTTTTCAAAATGTGGTTTTCACTGGCTTCCATTACACATTTTTCCAAGTCTACCTTATTCATAGTACTAATACTTTTCTCATATTGAATTGAAGTAATTCCCTTTGCAGTAATGCACGCGGTAGCCTAGTCGACATGGTCGCTGACTCGCGGCCGGAGGTTTATGTCGAGTCGTCGGCTCAAACCACTAAGGAGCCGCCGTGTAAGCGGGGCTTAAAGTACGTTAAATCTGTAGAAGGCTCCATCCAAGAAGAGGTGTAGAAGTTAGAAGAAGAGAATACCAGGTGTCATCCTAGTCACTTAACCAAGGTTCAAAATTACGAGATCCGTCACCAATAGCCCTCGCGTTGCTTCCAGTGTGACATTAATAAAACCATCCCCTTAACAGAGAACGTATTTCTTCTAATGAGTTCTCACAAGTTGTAAGTATTGTACTATATTTGTATAAAAATTGTGGGAAATTTGAATCCAAAAAAATTTAAAATATTAAAATTTTATTACATTTAATATTTGAAATTATAATTATGCTTAAAGTATGGAGTAAAAATTCTCTATACTATACATATTTATAAATTCTCTACAAAATATTTAATAGTTGCAAGAGCAATAGAATTTACGTATGATACACTAGGTCCACTTACAAATATAAATACACCCACTTATTGTTAATGGTTCGCACATACATATTTATATTTATAAATGATATTTTCTTTTTTTTTTCATAAACAAATAAATAAATATGAAAGTATCTTATCCTCAAAATTTTACTTATACTGCTATTAATTTCTTAAAAATGAGAATTATTTAATAACAGGCATGAGAGGTCATTTTTTTCTTGTATAATGTCACTTAGTTACCTTTAAAAAATTTTCAACAAAAAGAAAAAAAATGAAGAAAGGGAATTTATCATCGTTAGAGACCTCTGATTCATACTTTAAGTTTTAGATAGCATTATATCAGATAATTACTATTTCAAACGAACAATATTCAAGGTGAAAAAGTACCTCTTTTGAGTCCAATAAAAGGAAAAAAGCTGAATTCAAATTGTAACAATTTGTTCGTAATAAATTAATAGATTACGCATTTTAATTTAACCAAAGGGTTTAATATTCTAGTTACTACACAATTTCTACGGTAAGATTTACTACATTATTGTCACACAAGGTCTACAACGACGTTTTTCAAGGTCACAACACACCTCCAAAGCATACTTATTATTCAATTATATATATTTCAAGATACCAATTTCTTTTTTTTTTTTTTGTTTAATACTAAAATTAAACCTTTTATGTTTGAACTTCTGTTTGCATTATGTTTCTATCTTATTAAGGAGCTGAGTTACTTCTGTTTTATTATATTACTTGATCATGATTTTTTTTTTTTTTTTTGACACAGAAAGGCTCTAAAAACGACATTTTTCATTTCACAATATCTTAAAATATCATGCATCAATAAGCTTGAAACCTTATATGTATTTTATACATAGTATATAGTATATATAGAGTAGATTATTCTTCACATTTTATATTGATTAGAAATACTTTTACATTGCACAATGAACTGAACATTAAAATAACTTTTAAAGAAAATTTCATCGTTCAGAATTCGAACTTGCTTAGCTTCCTACATAAGGGTTTTAAAATTACAACAATAGTCTCTGCCTTAAATAATGTTACATTCTGTATAATGTAATTTAAAAAAATCTTAATATATTTCTTTTATTTCCAGTTACCTCGTTTTGTGTAAAGTCATAATTTTTACTTATATTACTATAAAATGCACTTTCGACAGTAAAAATATACACTATCAAAACTTCTAAAGCCCCTTAAGGTAATAAAATGAGCCTTTGTAGGCATAATTTAGGTAAATTCAAAAAATTTCTCGAAGGTGAACTGTTACCTTACTAAACGATAGTCAAGTATAATAACTGAACGGCTTATTTATGTGTAAGAAGTAATTATAATTTCAAAATGGAAGACATGCTTGAAGTTTGACTTCATTCCTTTTTTCTTAATATTTCGAGTCGACGAAATTAAATTGCTTTCGCCATTGACATTTCCCACAAATATATTTACAAAAAAATATCTCCATTTCTTTTTTCCAGCGAAGGAAAACTTATCTATTCGGTTTTTCTCCCTACACACTGGGGACAAAACTCCTCATAAAACGCAGGGAAAAAATCATGTGTGTGCCAAGAGGAATACCACTTCGCAATTTCGCCAGTAGTTCACCATATCCCAAGCCATGCGTCAATAAAACGGAATAAGAATTTTTCTTGCTATGCGACTCATAATCCAAGGCCTATCCGTCTTTTATAGCATCAAGGGATGTCACGTGATTCCCAGTGCACTGCTTCTTGGGGGTATTGTTATTGCACTTTGACGTGACGCCAGGAATTTCCGATAATGTTACCACTGTTGCCCATCAGTGTGATATTCGGTGCGGCCAGAATTACGTCGAATGGCTCTTGTTAGCTGACCTTACATGTTGATAATTCCAAAATGATACAGAATTATTTTGGTTGTATTTGTTTAGCATTGATCTTTAGTATATATTAAATTGGTTTTAATATTAAAGTTACCTATAAATATGAGGAATTATTTTGATATTTATGAATAAAATTGTTATTTTTTATGATTTTTCTATGCATTTTTTTTTTTTTTTGAACATTGCAATTTTTACGTAAGGGTAACGAGACATACAAGGAATACGAGCGTCGCTCAATAAATCCTTAGAAAAACATGGAAAAACAGATTGTTTTTGGTAGATTTTTTTTTAATTTTATTTTTCAACATGATCTTCTTTTACCTTTGTACTCTTTTCTATTAACGGGTCAATTGAAAAGTCCCCGGCCTATCATAGTAAAACACATTTTTTTGGCAATATTAGTTTTTTTTATTCAACATAATTTCCTTCAAGGGTAATACACTGATTATAGCGACCCTCCAACTTTTCGATACCATTTTTGTAGTACGATTTGTCCTTTGCTTCAAAATAGGCCTCAGTTTCGGCGATCACCTCTTCATTCGACGAAAATTTCTTCCCAGCGAACATTCTTTTGAGATCTGAGAACAGGAAATGGTCGCTGGGGGTCAGATCTGGAGAATACGGTGAATGAGGAAGCAATTCGAAGCCCAATTCATGGATTTTTGCCATCGTTTTCACTGACTTGCGACACGGTGCATTGTCTTGGTGAATCAGCACTTTTTTTTTTCTTCAAATGCGGCCGTTTTTTGGCGATTTCGTCCTTCAAATGGTCCAATAACGCTATGGAATAGTCACTGTTGATGGTCCTTCCTTTTTCAAGGTAGTCAATGAAAATTATTCCATGTGCATCCCAAAATACAGACGCCATAACCTTGCCAGCCGACTGCTGCGTTTTCCCACGCTTTGGAGCGGGTTCATCGTGTGCAGTCCACTCGGATGACTGTCGATTGGACTTCGGAGTGAAAGGATGGAGCCATGTTTCATCCATTGTCACATATCGACGCAAAAACTCGGGTTTATTACGCTTGATCATCTTCAAACACTGCTCCGAATCATCATCTCGTCGTTGTTTTTAGTCAAAAGTGAGCTTGCGTGGCACCCACTTTGCACAGAGCTTTCTCATACCCAAATATTCGTGAATGATATGATGTACACGTTCAGTTGATATCTTTAGAGTGTCTGCTATTTCATTCAATTTCAATTTACGGTCATTCAAAATCATTTTGTGGATTTTTTTAATGTTTTCGTCGGTAACAACCTCTTTTGGGCGACCACTGCGTTCACCGTCTTCGGTGCTCATTTCACCACGTCCAAACTAAGCATACCAATCCTTGATGGTTGAATTTCCTGGAGCAGTGTCCGAAAACTCGGTATCGAGCCAAGTTTTTGCTTCAACTGTATTTTTTCCCTCCAAAAAGCAATATTTTATCAACACGCGAAATTCCTTTTTATCCATTTTTTTCACAATAACAAAAGTTGCTTCACTCAAAATGCTATAATTCACAAACTAATGATCCGACGGCTGTCAAGTTTATATACGCATATTTTGAGAGTTAGGGCTAACTAAAAAACATATGGATATAATTCTAGTAGCGCCATCTATATGTTAGGCCGGGTACTTTTCAATTGACCTGTTATTCCTCCAATTTCTTTAAGCTATCTAAAAAGTAAGATTTTGGAATGTCCTCAGAATAGATATCTGAGCGATGACCTCTTCGTTCGACATGAACCGTTGTTTACTGAGCCAGTTTTTGAGTTTCGAAGTAAAAAAAATCACTGTTGCCAAACCCGGTGAATACGGTGCTGTTGTAATAATTCGAGTTTTAATTCTATGATTTGGCCATCGAAACTGCACAGGTGGGCACCCGTGCATCGTTTTAATGGAATAGAATATTTTCTTTTTCAAATGAGGACGTTTTTTCTTGATGTCTTTGCTCAATGGGTGCAATAATTACTCTTAATACTATCCAGTTATTGTTTTTCTCTTTTTCCAAGTAATCGGTGTAGATAAGATCAGTATAGATCGGTGTAGTATTGATTTTATGAATACTCCCTAATCCCATAAATACTAATTTTTCGAGTAAATTTCATAACCATTACTAGTAATCCAATATACACGAGGGTCGCACATAATAAGTCCTTAGAAAATCCAAGAGATGGCGTTCGTATCATCAAAAATTGTTTGTTTTTAGTAAGCATCATTACTCAATAGACAGCTGTCTGAGTTACTCGTATTCGTGATCAGGGCGCCTTTTTCACCCCAAACATTCTTCGTAATCACCTTTACGACCAAAGAGATAATCCTCGCCTTCTTTGGAGCATATTCATCAGAAACAAACCATTATTTCGATAGTATTTTGATTTTCGATGCATTATGGTGAATGCAGATCTCACTGACCCCTCCCAATCAATGCGGCAGCAATCATATTTTGATTTGACAATAAATGACTATCAAATTAAGACTAACTGATGAATCAAAGTATGAATTCTTCCTGTGAATCTGTTCCATAGAATTGGAACAGATTGTTAGGAAGCAACTTAATGTTTAGACTTTTTCTTAGTTTCCGGTGAAAAATCAAGAATCCATTTTTCATCGATGGTGACAACTCGACTCAAAATGGCGCCTAAACTCGACGCGGCAGCCATCAAATTCAGATTCGGTAGAAAATGACAACCAAAACTAACTTATAAATCAATGTTAAATTAGTTTCGTCCCCTGTTTAACGAATTCCAGCACATAATGACAAAAGCAATTCACCTTAATGATGCCATCTATCTTCAAATACAAGTACTTTTTGAACCACCCTCCTAAAACATTATCTGAGTTCTTTTTTCAATTCACAAGTTTCAATAGTTATTTTAATGCGTGGAATATTTAAAATCAAAGATATCTATACATAGATTTAAAAAAATTGTAGTTATATTGATTCGTTTAAATTATACGTTTGATACTGTACAAGTCTTCGATTAAAATATCTGTGTAGTTGCATATTTGTAAGCTCGCCACTGGGAAATGATTTGAATGAGCATGGATTTGTCATGTATACTCCAAGAATGCTAATGATACACTCATAAACAGTGCTGAAACTGTTTCAAAAATAAGAAGATAAATATTTATAAGGATGTATATATATTTTTTTTTTATTTTAAAGCAGTATTTCAAGTGATAGTTAACTTGATTCCTTGTGTTAGTTTTATGTGTATTTCTTCAAGATTTCAATAATAATGTTTATTAAATATACTTTATTTTTGTCACTACATACAGAATTTCTTTGCTATCATGAAATTCTATTGTTTTAGTGAGAGTACAATTTGTAATTTTAACGATGAATCGTGATTTTAAATCCTATGAGAGAAAAAACAATTGAGAGTACCAGAACATGTGAGGAATTGTTGAATTCCTTATCTAACATTCCTTGTTTTTGTGATATAGCTTTTCCTATTATTAGAAGAGCTTGGATATGTTGTGCTCCTAATAATACTATTCTAATCATTTTATAGAATTAAAAAGTAACTTTTTTTGTCCAAAAACGTTAGCCCTGTAGTTTAATGGTCTTGGTCGCGGACTTGCGGTTGCCGGTTTTCGTCGAGTTGGGTTTGAGTATTGATATCACTAAAGACTTACTAGTTACCTGGACTGATGTAAGTCAAATCTATCGAGACTCAAAATCCTGCCGTTGTCAGGTTGTAAAAGTTAGGAGGGGGAGGGGCCAGCTCAGTTGTTACCCTCTTCACTTAACCGAGGTTCAAAATTACAAGGACCGTCTCCAATAGCAATCGTGTTGCTTCTAGTGACGTGAATAAAGGAAATCAATCAATCAATTGTCAAAAAAAAAATTCCCCTCTGAAGTGGAACATTAAACGGGTAATATTTTTCTATTTATATGCAATTATAAAGAAAGCTATTACATGATATGGTTCCACATTTTTTATGCTTCTATAAAAATAACTTATGCATATAGTAAGCTAAAAATATTTCCTCCTCTAAGTAATAACTAAATTTTACATATACAAAAAAAAGAAAAAAAATTAAAATTTCCAAAATTACAAAGTTTATTAATTTATGTACATTAATATCGTTACAAATTTTTCTTTCCATTATTTTGTGTATTGTTTTATAAATGAATATTAAAATATTTTGTATATTTAGGGAATATTAATTCTAAGAAATATAACTACATGCAAATATATCTGAAAATCCATGTCCATATTCAACATAAAGGGAAAGAAAAACTTTTTGACTAAAAAAATTCTTTTGTACTTCGATAAAATGATTAAGATACCATTATTAAGATACCATTTTTGTTATATACCTTTTCCTATAATTAGAAGAGCTTGGATATTTTGTGCTCCTAATAATGCTATTTTAATCATTTTATAGAATTAAAAAGTAACTTTTTTTTGTCCAAAAACGTTAGCCCTGTAGTTTAGTGGTCTTGGTCGTGGACTTGCGGCTGCCGGTTTTCGTCGAGTTGGGTTTGAGCCTTGATATCACTAAATACTTATCAAGTTACCTGGACTGATGTATGTCAAATCTGACGAGACTCAAAATCATCTGTCGAGACCAAATAATCTGCGAATAATTTTAAAACTAAAATATCTTTAAAAAAAGCCTTAAATAAGGCATTTTATTCCCCCCCATATATTCTGCTACCCTTAAATGAAGGGGGCGCGGTAACCTAATGGTCAAGGTCGTGGACTTGCGGCCGGCGGTTTTCGTTCAGACGCGGATTCGATCCTTGGCCGCCAAAGACCCGCCGTGTAGCCGGGGCTGATGCACGTTAAATATGTTCGGGGCCCAAAGTCTTCCCGTTGGCGTGGTGTGGATGTTAGGAGAGGGGGTGCCAGATCAGGTGTCGTCCTCGTCACTTGACCTTGATTCAAAATTACGAGTTCCGTCCCCAATAGCCCTCGTGTTGCTTCTAGTGCGACGTTAATAAAAACTAAACCCTTAAATGAATCTAAATATGTTAATGAAAAAAATAATGAATATTATCATTCGTTGTATTGGTATGTTTAAGCTCGAACATCTTCATATACTCGCATTAATTGCAGAATGAAATTTACGCGTTCTAAGAAATTACTCACTTTGAAATCTTAAATAATTTCAAAAACCTTAAAAAAGGTCTGTGTGTGTGTGTATCATTAAAATCAATATATTTATTATTTATTATTTTTACAACGAAAAGGTACATAAAAATAGTTCACGTGCCGAGCCGTTGGTTTTTCAGTGCCTAGTTCTTCCTAGAACTGCAAACATTTCCTTGATTTTCAATTTCTTGAGTAAACTACATGGTCGGGTCGATAAAGTATACACTAGTAAAGTATGTCGCAGAAATTGTGAATTGTTAAAAAAAATTTATACGTAAAAGGGGAGTGGAATTTTTGTGTTTTGTTACAGAAAGGAGTCACGTTTCTGTATTACGTTTCATATATATCAGAAAAGTATAATTTTTCAGATCTATCTGAAAGCAAAACAAAGTTATATTCTCAATTACTATCCCTAAATGCAAGGACGATTTATTCCATAGCTTTTTACAATAGATAATATAAGCCTAAGATATTATCGGTGGCCATGGTAGCCTAGTGGTGATGGTCACGAAAGCGAAACCTGCGTTTTTTTCATCGAGAAAACTTATCAAGTAAACCTATGCAACTTAAGATAATTGTTTTCATTCGTATTTTGAACACCAGTTGTAGTATCATATTGAATAAATATTGATTTTGAAACCATTGTAAACCAAATATTCTCATTATTTATAAAAATGTCACTTCCCCCTCAAATAAAGGTTTATTCCTTCTTTCTTTTCCATACTTTTTAAGGACTTCTCAGAATTCTTTATTCACATTTCCTGAATTTTTTCTGATTATAAATTTTAATCCATTTACCTGAATCAGTCTTTGGATACGAAAACATTATGAGGGCTTAAATATTCATAATATTTCTTAAGCAATTAGAAAGGTCCGAATTATTTTGAAACTAACATAAGAACTGCAATGAGCAATTTTCTTATTGGACCATTTTCTTATATATTGATGCTAACGTCGTTCCAAAAGTTAAACATGGCTACTTAAGTTTGTGATCGCTGTTGAGGACTCGCAGCTATTGTTGTTTTCGGCGAGCCGTGGGTTCCAGCCCTGATGCTACAAGAGACCCCCTGCGAAGCGGGGCTGAGGCACGTTAAATCTGGTCGTGGTCCCAAGTCCTCCCATTGGTGTGGTATGGAAGTTTGGAGAGAGAGAAGACTTCTGAGATGTCATCATCGTCACTTGACCGAGGCGCAAAATTATGAGAATCTTCGCGTTGCTTTTCAGTGTGACGTTAATAAGCAATCCAATTGAAACGTTACAGTTATGAATTAATGTGATTAACGTATACTGAAATTACGTAGCAATCATGCACTTTTTGAGTAAGAAATGATAATTTTCTTTGTGTTTTTCACATATATATTTATTTTTTAAAGCAGAATTAAAAGTTTTAAGAACTATTGCTAATATTTTATGAGAGTGAATGCTATTTAATGTACTATTATTTTTGATACATAACATGAAAAGTGTGTTTATAGCATAGAATTTTTCCAAGCACGAAAAAAATAAAATAAACTGTATTTTTGTCTATTTTACTGTATTTGGTCGTAATTGATTATTCGCATTGAGAACAAATGTGGAATGAATATTTTTTATTTGATTTCATACATATTCATTTCACGTAATTTGAAATTTTTTTCATGTGTTGTACCCAGTTTACCAATAAATCCGATTATATAAAAGAAATGAATAAGTAACAACAATATGTGTTAAAAAGCAATAAAAAAAGGTAGTGTTCGAAAGTTTCAGGACATCGAAATGATGTAAGCAATTGCATTATTAATCATTAACTAACATTAAATAAAGAACTTTTATTTTTTCAAACCATTTACCCATTTATATACAATTTAATATGACGCAAAGAAGAAATAAATGATGCTTAAATTTGATAAATTATCATTAGTATGTATTTATCTGATTTATAATTTATTAGCATATATCTATAGATCTGATTTAATTTATATTTAAGTAAAAAATACAAGATTATGATAGTTATAGTTCTTAACTGTAAAAATATCTTGTAAGATAAGAAAAGATTAGATCTATTTTCATAACTACATAGAACTAGAAGCAAAAAAAGAAAACACAGATCTACGCAGAAATCTCTATTTTTTGGATTGAAAGCAGACGGAATAAAAAAAAAAAAGAACGATGTGTTGTCCATCAGAAGAATGAAGCCAGAAACTGCATACTTGTCTGAAGATGCATACGGGACTCGTCCGCGAACTCTACATGGCGCCAATACTTTCAGATATTGGCGCCATGTAGTGTTCGCGGACGAGTTTCTTATCTGTCTCGTCGCCAAGCCGCCAATAGAAAAAGAAGATGAAATTGTTTCCCCCTGTAAGGAAATGACTTCATTAAAGAGAATACAAAGATAGAAACAGAAAAAGGAGAAGAATATTATCTTCAACGGAAAAAGGTAAGAAACCTCACAGCTTTTATTATCTCTGTTTTGTTATTGTGTTCTAGTCTAGATATTTTAACATAGGTTCGAGCCATTGTCAAAAACTGCTTTAGTCGTATCAGAATAAATGTTTCTTATTTTGGTTGAGGTTTTTTTTTTTTTGTGAGATAAAAGGAAGAATGAAGATTAAGAATAATCGTTAATGTTATAAGGAAAACCAATCAAGATAATATTTTTGGCTGAATATCGCGGGAATAAAATTTATTTATCTTTAGTTAATTATTTTTCTCATGTACAATTGAGATTATGAGTATGAAGAAAAAGAAGAAAGTTATGGTGAGTTTTCTATATGCAATTTATTATTAAATGAAATTGAATCCTTTTTGGTTTTAAAATTTCAAAAAAAATGAGAAAGATTTCAAAATTAAATTTTGAATATAAATACACATTGTTTCTAACTGACAAAATAAATATCTCAAGATAGCTTTGAAACAAAAAAATATAAAGATAATAAAGTTTAAAATATAAAAAAATCCAATTTATACCAATGAAATGTTAAATATATCGTCGCCCAAACAATTTTTATGTTCTATACCAAGATCAACACAGATGGAAATTTGGTAAGATTTTTTAGTAAATATTAAAATCAATTTTGCTTATTTTCCAAAATCTTATAACTTTATTTATTAACTTTGTTTAAAAATGTAGAACAGTGATTGTGAAAGTAAATTTCTTATTCTATAACTGCTTGTTATTCAGTTTTATTTTAATAATATTTATTTCGTAAATGGTTCTCCTTTTAAAATTTGTCTCGATTAAAATGTTTTTCTTTGATATATTTTTTTAACAAATCGTGGAAGTTCGTATTTTCTTTTATCCCTTGATAGAATTTTATAAACAGTCTCGATACATTGAAATAAGTATTTATGGCTAAAAAAAATTAGAAAAAAGAATTTTTTTAGGAAAAAAAATCAGGTAATATAAATTGAAATCCAACTTCTAAAAAGTATTTTATTTAAATGAATTAAAATTAAGTTACCTCTCTCTGTATATATATACTCATTGAGCACCAAGAGTGGGATTGTTACAAAACTTGGTATGAAGATCTTACAGATATGAAAATTATTATAAATGTAGTGTGATGGAGCATTGCATAATGCCACCAGAGGGCACTGAACTTCCTTTCCTTTGGATTATAAAACAAGTAAAAAGAGCTTGTTTGCATGTATTTAATTTGTTCAGATGAACACTTTTTAACTAGATATGCCATTACACCATCGCAGACAATATGAGCAGCTGTCACTGTTTGAGAGGGAAAGAATCATAGGGATGATGTAAACCTGATGGTCAGCTCCGCGAGTAGATAGCTACCTAGGCCGATCTGACTTTACTTTAAGAAGGTGTTGGTATCTGTGGATACGAAAGAGATCTGTTATAAACGACCTGGCTCAAAATGCCATCGACAATTCGGTAGTCGAGAAGACCGTCTCACCATACGACCCGCACACATAGCAAACACTGTGTCATTGTCCACCATCCATACATAGGCAGCACCTTCTCTACGAGCCTTTGAGTCAGATCATTGCAAGGCACCTGTCTGAAGAACAGTTGCTATCGCGGTACTCATTTCGTGTACTGTCATTGGCACCTACTCACCTTCGCTTCCATTTGAAGAGGTAAGGGGTGATATCATATACAACACACTGTCACTCCTAATATTGATCTATGCCACCATGACAAGTCAGAGGTACGTTCGCGACATTCTTCAGTCACATGAGTTGCCACTCATGGTAGGGCTGCCAGGAGCCATTTTTAACAGGACAATGCTGGCACACACACAGCAAGGGTACACAGGACTGCCTCCGCTACATTTCCATTTCTCCCTGGACAGCTCGATCCCCAGATTTATCACTGATCAGGATATCTGGGATCATTTAGGACGACTAGTTGGGCAGCCTACGAATTTGATCGAATTAAAGGAGCGTTTACAGCAACTGTGGAATGAGATGTCGCAGAACATCATACGGGACTTGTATGTCTCAATGCCCGACCGTATCATATCATGCATTCTTGCTAGAGGTGACTCCACAGGGTACTAAAACCTCCATTCATTTGTAATTTTCCAACGTTAATTGATCATGCAGCTTTGATCTTGTAGTCGCTTACTTACATTAACATTGTGCTTACGGATGCAAAATTTCGCTTTACTCTGTCAATTTTTTCTTGATGCGCAAACTTTTATAGTGATCTGCGTGTATATTCAGCAATTCTTGCATTTCATTTTTTGAAGCGACTAATTTTTAAAAAAGTGAGAGTAATAAATTTCTGCTAAATTTTCTGCTTATTTCCTTTTTGTATTTAGGTTCATCCAGTTTAAAAAACGCCTTGCTAAGGCAAAATTGATACGTGTAATTGTGAACAGAGCATGATCGATGATAAATTTATTAGATATGAATTTAATGATGTTTCGGATAAAAGGAGAATATTGTAAAGAATTTCATTCCTACGGCCCTCACCTTAATATCACTATAATTCCATACTAAAAAACATATTATACGTTTTTGTTCTTTTATATTACAATAATTATAAACTTTGAAAAATTTATGTCTTAAATGTTAGCGCAATGTGATTAAAATCTTAAAATTATTGTTGAATTTTTTTACGAATTCTAAGAAATTCCTCCAGATAAAAAGGAATAGTTATAATTATCAGCTTTCCTATCAGAGATGTATTAAGATATTCTACTTATTAATAACCTTCTATGTTAGTTACAACATATATTTCTCTAAATTTTGGAAAAAAATAATGAATCAATTCAATATAGAAAAATGTTGAATATTTTATCTAACAGTACACCTACGAAGAAATTTTTTCAAATTAGAAAAACACCCAAAAAAACTGCCAGTATATTTTTACCGTAAAAGGGCATTTTATACAAATAAGCAAAAGATAAAACCTTCCGTAAAACATGATAACTTTATATATATATATATATATTTATATATATACAATACAAATTGAGCAATTCAGAATATATATACCATATCTAAGGAATAGTTAGATTATTATTTTGATATTATAGTAATTACGTAGGAAGCTGTGGTACTTGCAGTTCAAGTACTGAATTCTGCAATTTTCTTTGAAGTTATTGCAATTTTTCTTGGTTGCAATGTTAAAAATAAACTTCTATTCTGTATATAATCACAAGAATATTCTATTGTATGTAGGTATTTGAGAAACATATATATATATAAGTTTCAGATTAATTGATGCTTAATATTTTGAGATATTCTGTTTTGTGATAATGCAAACCTTTTTATAACCTTTCCAGTCACAGAATTTCATGATCAAGTAATATTAAAATAGTCAACGTTCAGCTTCTAGATAAGACAGAAACAAAATTTATATAGAATTTTAAAGATGAAGGACTGAATTTAATATGATATTAAAAATTAGGAAATCGACACTCTTGACTAAAAATGGTACCCTGAAGGTGTACTGTGACCTTAATGGGCTTTTGGCATGATTTTCATAAAGTTATATCATAGGCAACTAAACTTACAGACCTTCTGAAATGCTTCATTAACTTGGTGAGTATACTGAACAAATTTCAATAAAATGTTGTGTGTGTTCGAAAAAATGTAGTTTATTATTATGCTTTATTAAAGTGCAGTATATTACTTTATCGTGCAATTTCAAGGTAAGTGTACATCTTTTTTATTGATATAGTATGCATAGTTCATAGATTTCGATTGTTAAACCCCTACTCGTATATTTGACAATAATTCTGTTATATATTGACAGAAATGACATAAATGATTTTAATTTACATTATGTATTGATGATATTTTATTTGAGTATGTAAAATATTAGAAATACATAAAAGTATTAATTAACTAAAATTTAATTATAAAGGTTACTTTATAGAAAAAAGCTAAACATATTTTAAATTAATTATCTTATTAATTTAAATATTTTTGATCTATCTATCTCTAGTTATTTCATTATAGTATATTTTAAATCATATTCATGCAGATACATTTTTTTTATTCTGAATAAATCACATTAATCAAGGCAAATTTAATCTTTATTGATATTTTTGTTAAAATAAAAGTATTACATATACTTTTAAGGTAAAATTTATGAAAATTTCAAAATTTAACTTTAAAATGTTATAAGTATGTGGCAATGAGTTCAAGATGGCCTGACTACTTGTTTACTAACGCTGCACTGAGAAACAACACATGCGATTTGGGATATGAACTTCATAATTTTGAACCTCGGTCAAATGACGAAACCTCCACTTGAGTAGACACCTCCTCTTCCAAACTTCCATATCACACCATTGGGAAGACTTAAAAGATTGTCAAATTCAACGTGCCCCCCCCCCCTCTCTTGAAAAGGCTGAGTTCAATGGTATGAGGACTCGAACGCATATTTCGACACAAGCATTGCCGGCAGAGAGTTCGCGACCATGATGGCTATCACGGCAGCATGAAATCAAGAAGGAACGTTACATGAAGAATTAATTTTACGTCTATGATTTAGACTCTTAAAAATATCAATCATGGAAATTATTATTACAAACGTATTAAAGTAATTTGTTAGACATAAAGTTACAGTTGATATATAAATGAAACATATATATTAATAAAGACATTCTCGTAATATATCTGTGGTAGAAGTTGTAATTACTTAATTTTCTAATCATAACAGAATTTTTTCTTTGAAAATTATAACTTCCAGATTTTTATGCATGCTCTATTTTACAATCTATTGTTCTATTTACATGCAATTTCTATTTTACAATCCAAAGTGAAATGTTTCTGATTACCATAGATATGTTTCTATAAAAATATAACATGCATATTAATACCTGTTAGTGCTATAAATATTTGTGCATAATTCTACCACAAAGAATTTTATTTTTATGCAAAACATTAAAATACATTGAACAATATAAATAGTTCAAGTAATAAATACTTCAAAAACTAGTTCGTTTTAAAGAAGAATTACGAATTTGTTAGATTCTTCTTCAATTCAACTCTGCTTAGCATAGAAATAAATTATTTAATGAAATCATTTTGGATTTGCTAAAAAATTAAAGTATAGTTAAAAATTGTGTGAGTTTATACTTTAATACTATGTTGATTAAATTTGATTTCATAAAATATGCATACAAAAAGATTCCAATAATAAATGAAGGTCTTATCAACGTACAAAAGTAAAATATATTTTCTTAGAAGCTTTTGATTGGACATTTGTCTTCCAAAATCAGAAGAAAAAAAAATTAAAGGACATCCAACCTTTTAATTTTCTTCAAAGGAATCAAAAATCCCCAATTAAACATGCACGTTCATGATGAAACATTAAATTTATCAATCACAATAGTGAATCCTCCCTTTTGATGAAAAAAAAATATTGATTTTACTTCGAGCCAGAATTAATTTCGAAACATCATTCTGAGACGTACTTTTACAATAAAACAGCCGAAAAGTAAATTAAAAGTTTCAAAAGTAATTTTCCTTTCCTGTTTACAAACAAAAAGAATCAATATAATAAGCTTCAAATACAATCGTAAAGTAATTAGTTTCAACAAGCAATCAGTATCTTAATTTAAATTAAGATGAGCTTCTAATAATACCGCAAAGAATTTTTAATAATGCATTTTTAAGTAATGGACGAGTAATTAACTAAAGCGACCTGGATTATAAAATTATACTGGTAGCGAACGATGCATGTACTACAGTGGTGCGTTTCGAACATCGTTCTGGACTGTTTTGTTGTTTCAGTCATGGAATGAACTAATCAAGTATTTCACGCTAATGAATGACTAATTAACAAGCCACGAGTTTCTATTTAGAAGAATTAATCCTGGCGATGAATTAAGTATTTGAAAAGTGACGTTGTTTCAAATAAAAAAAATGATAATAATCTGGAAGGATGAGCAATTAGAAATAAATGTAGATTTAAATGTATAAGCTTTTGATAACTCATTTGAGTATTTGCATTCTATATTCTTCTAATAAAATGTAATATTATCAAAATTTAAAAAAACTTTTTGATATATTTCACGCAAAAGTATGCTTCATATGTAAATTCTTTGGCAACTAATTCTGATTCAAATTACTGTTTGAAAATCGAGAATTTAAAAAAAATGATTGTGATGGAATAATTGAAATCCAGATTTTATTTTTACTTTACCATTCTAGAAAAAAATAAGTATTCTCATAAAATATGAAAATGGATTAAATAACATTTATACGCAGCGTGAGATTCTTAACTAAATTGAATGGAATGAAAATGTCATTTAAATATATTGAGGGGAAATAACCAATAATAGTTACTAAAATATTTAATTCTTACAATTTATTTTTTAAGTTTAAAAGTTAAAGTTAATAAACTCATTTTATATTCCTATATACGTTGTTTAAAAATCTGAAATACAATATATATATATATATATATATATATATATATATATTTATATATACACTTTAATAATGTAATAAAATAATTGAAATAACTAAAATTATTCAAGGAGGAATTAAAACAAAGAATTTTTTTAAAATTAAAAAGAAATTTCACAAATATTTTTTTCTAGATTTCAAAAGAAAATACTTAAAAAGTGAAAAAATTAATTGCAAAAACCTAAAGCAAATTAACCTAAATTAAACTTAAGTAATTGAATTTTCTTATCAGAAATTTATATTAATACTAAATTTCTTATAAATTTCTTTTATGCATTTAATAAGGTCCTGTATGCCAATAGGATTAAAAAGATCTATAAAGTCATAAATATAAAAATAGCACAAATCTGTTTATTATTAATATATATGACCAACTCAGCACTTTCTTTAAAAATGGCAGTGCTCTTTTACTTATCTACGATATTTTGTAAATTTTTACCTGCAAGTGTGACATATGCATTTGAATCATTAGTAACAATTCGATATTAAATAGGGCTTTCTGAAGTTTTCGGGATATATATATGTGTGTGTGTGTGTGAGTGTGCATGCGTGCGCGAGCGCGCGTTACCGTTAAAGACCAAATTTGGAGAATGGCAACTTTCTTCGATGAATGTCAACACATACTAAATACGTTGAGAAAAGATTAACATATTTATTTGTTTAATGTGCTTATTTCTCACTTACACTGGTAAATGTCGACATTCCCTAAATACTGATGGTGAATGTTGAATAAATGCATTTTTGTTACTTTTTTAAATCGTACTTTATTATTAAAACATATTATGATATATGTCAAAATAGGAGAAAGCATAAGTAACAGAACATGTAAAAAAAACTGTTGAACTTAAAACCAACTGTACATTTAAAGGAAAAAAGAAGATAATACGGATAATAAAGTTACTTAATTATGTGACTGACGTTATAAAATGTTATTTATTGTAACAACATAAGCTGTTATGTACTGTTGCATATGTTATGTTCTGTTTGAATTGCATAAGGCTCCCTTGCTTTTAGAACTGCAATTATTTTTTTACTCTTATTTTTTCATTGACAATGTGTATAATCTTGCCTTCCGCTTTTCGAATTAGCTACGGTCGCTGCTTTCAACGGCATTTCTCGAGAAAAAAGTTTTATGTGTATAAACTAACTCTACTTTACGAATTACGAACTGATTATGGATATAAAGCTGTTTGTTGGTACTATTAATATTATAATCATTATTATTATGGATAATTTATAAAAATTAGGATCTACTATTCCAGTAATAATCGCCAACACAAATCGGGCATCTGTGCTATCACATTTGATATCAGTGACTTATATTTTTTTCATTATTACAAAGTTGAACTAAAGGAAAGTTTCTTTTTGAGGTAATTAAATTTTCGTTGCTTTTGAAGTTAAAAATTTTCTTTCATGTGTGCACTTGCTATGGAAAAAAAAATTGTGGTGTTAAGTCAAGAATTAATAGAAAGACGTGGCACGTTGCAACTCCTCTTCAATATTTCCTTTTTTGTATAGTTACCGCTAAAATTTTCTTCAAAAGTATTGTTATAAATTTTCTACATGTTATAAAGAGTGCTCGATCTCGCGTGGGTATACTCGAGTGAAAATCAGTACAACATGAAGAATAATGAAAAATGACACTTTATTCGCAAATATTCAAGACGATTTTATTTGCAACAGATCGTAGACATACTTCACTTGCACAGATTAGCGCCACAACATAAACAAATACAGTACTTGAGCAGATCAGTAACACAAAAACATATAAAACATTCATTCTACCGTTAAGATCACTAGCTTAATAATTCACAGAACAGAGAAATCTCCACTGTTTTAATTTGCCCTTGAAAATCCAATTCCAAAATCAGACTGACTATTTTGTTGCAGGATCGGTGTATTTATACTTGTTCCGGCCATGTATGACATCACAGGGAAAATTTAAGAAAAGTCCGTAACTTTCTTCCAATCGAGTTTTCGCCTAGGTTCCAGCACTTACAAGAGCTTTTCTTTTTTCCCTCAAAATTGCCAAGTCTCCTAAAGGGTTGCTAAATCTGTTCCCAAGATTAAAGGGTTATTTTTTTTTAACTTTTTTTGCTGACCGATAAAGTCTCTGCAAATGTAAATTTTCCTTTATAAGAGCACCGTTGACGGTAAGCCTCTTCGCATGCTCATAACATTATTAACAATTTCTTCGAACTGCCCTTCGATTTCAATTTTTGTCCTTCTTTCGTCAAGCAATGTTAATTATGCTATGTCTCCTTTTGGCTTAACATTAAACATGGCTTCATAAATACTTTGGTTTATTCCTTAGTGGTATTAGAGCTCTTGACAATTGGAATAAAGGGAAAACTATCTGATAATTTATTTGCAATGTTACCATTCAACCATGCAGTTAATATATTCTGTATATACTGATTGGTTCTTTGAACTGAGTCTTATGTTTGACTTTAACGAGGCATTCCATAAAATATTTTAGCATCTTTCCTTATAGCGCATAAGTCGATATGACTTGATTATTGATTTTCCAACTATTACCTGAATTCAATATAGCTGAGGCTCCAAATGTTAAACATATTTGAAGAAGTTGATACTCTACTTCTTCAGCTGTCTCAGATTTGAAAGACCGCGAGTAGACAAAATACATTAAGCGATCTTGATTCACCAATATCCCCTATCTATGTGGGACTGCAAGTCTATTAGATTGACTTGAAATGAGTGCAACTCTGAACTGCCCAATGGTTTCACAACAATACCTCTTTCAGGTGCTCTATGTTTCATATGACATTATTTTTATAAATTTAAATATAACATTACAACTTCATATGTAATTTTTCTTATTTACATATGAAGCAATTCTTTAAGGTATTCGCTAACCTTCGGAGATGATTTTTTTTTAAATAACTGAAAAATAACTTTTATATGCATTATACTATAAGATAAGGTTAAAAACTTAAAATACTATGTAAAATTGGCATAAATTAAAAATTGTTTTAATATTTCGGCTCAAAAAATACATAAAAATAGCAGTAAAAGGGCACTGGTGCAAAACACCCAAACTGAAATTTAAATAGAGATATTTCAATTCTGTGATTTTTATTATGATGAATTGAATCTAATTTAGGATCTGTGTCTCTCTCACAATTATCACCCTGAAAATTAAATATTTATAAAAAGTCGTACTTTAACATACAGAAAAACAGTACAAATTTGTGATAAGTTACGACTTTGATCATCAATAAAATGCAAAGTAATCAAATTATTACAATAGGAGAAGTTCAAGTCCTGAATTCATTTTCATAGAGTATTCCATGAAAGTTTCATAACATTATATACATAGCTTTTTTCAATACGATGTTTTACGCTGGAGCAAAATATGAAAATCTTGATTTTGAGAAAAAGTTGAAAATACATTTCAAAACAGAAGCTTACCTAATTAAATAAAAATTCAGCATTAAAAGACCCTTGATTTGTAAAGTTCACTATCTGTATTACTTAAATAATTTATCTTTTTCTTCCTGATGGCCTTTAAAAGTTTCCTACACTTACATGTAACAGGTGTTACATAACGCTTCAAATCCCTGATTCGATTGTAATCCAACTTTTCGTATTCCTTTACGGTGAAGTAGCCTGGATTTTCAATATTCAGCTTATTTAAGACTTTTAGGCAGCCTATATATCCTTCGTTAAATTGTATAATTGTATCAAAGGCACCCAATTTCACAGTTCTCACACAAACAAACATTTCCTTTGGTCCTCTTTATCATATTCTATTAAAAAATTCATTTGCATTTTGTGTCTTGAGAAATTCATCTTGCATGTTGAGAGATATTTTGATGACGATATTACGTAAAATATCAATGAAAAACAAACATTAAAGTTCCATTTCCGGTATCAGAATGCGACTTCCGGTTCTAAAATTGGACACAGACTATTATTAAAATGCTTATAACTCAAGTTCTATGTAAGATAGAAACGAAACTGTTCTAGAAAGCTAAGAAATCAGGCTTTAAAAATAGACCGTAAATAAAAAAAATCGACTTTTTGACCAAAAATCGCGTTTTAAAGGTAGGCGGATATCTTAAGGATATGTTTTCTTCTTCCATCGCTTATTCCAGTATAAGTTTTAGATAGTGAACTGAACAATTCATTATTCCTAACATTATACTGTACATTCGCTTCTCTTGATTTTAATGATACAGTTGATTTCTCTTCATTATTAATTTTCACCATATCGAAACGTGTTAATAGTCTGTAATCTAATGGTTTCCTGTGCGTAATTTTAGAAGCAATCACTTCAGAAAATATTTTAAAGTACATTTCTTGCAACAAAATAAAAACATCTCTTTTTTTATTTACTCGCATTTAATGCACATAACTTTTATAAAAAAAATATCATCGTCCACTGCAATACTCCTTCAATATAAGTTAGGGTATCGGATAAACAAATAAAATTTAAGAAAACCAGCAAACCTACACAGATTGACCAATAGCGATGTTCCAAAGTATGAAAAATAGATGCCACGTGACCTCAAATGCGTCAGAACAAAGGATATGGCAACAGACTGTAGCCTTTCTGTTGACATCGACTTTCGACTTAGTTAATATCCAAGTTATGGGTAGAGCATTTTCGACTTAAAATGTCTGTAATATTTTTCTGTGACAAAGATGAATGTCATCTATTTTATCAACAATTTTAATAACATATTATATTAGTTTTTCATACTTTTGCTATGCTTATGCCTTACATAAATAATAAAACGTTACAATGTGATTAAAAATCACTTAAATTTAGTTTATTCAAGATATGGAAATGTTTCGTTTTATTTAACATATTTGTAACGTTTTTGTATCACAAGGACGAGTATAATCTGTTTCAGCAAAGTATTAATTCTATTTTCTATAAGGCTGTATGTACCTTTAGCAATATATTCTTAACGTAAATATTCACATATTTTTTAAAAAACTAATTCCGCATCCACTAAACGAAGTAATACGTATTCTGAAAATTTTATTTCACTTCTGTAATATTTTTCCAATTACATTGAATGTAACCCTTTTTTTAAAAATATGTATATAAGAAATCCTTAAACGATGCAAACTTGATACGTTTGTTAATAAAACTTCATACTTTTCTTTGCACGTATGCAATTCACAGTAATATCGCAGGTTATATGTCTTAAAATAATTTTACGTGATTTAACTTATTGAAATCTTTAATCATGTATTGTTATTATATATTTAAATTATTAAAAATCTATACATAAACAGATTTTAGAAAAAAAGAACACCTATTTTTTAGAAATTTCATTGATAAATCTATGACTTATTCCATTGCTACGAATATTCTACCAATAATATAAGTATTTTAACTTGATGAAATTGTTTCCCATTAATGAATTTCATGTAATAACTGCAAAGCAATTCAACTTTCATCATCTCGAACTAGTTCCACGTCATTAGCGTCGTTATTAGATAATGATGAGATATTTTGCGAAACAGTGAGAGAAAAATTCCGAAAATCGAACACTGCTTAATTTTAAGACATTGTATCATATTCCATTTATCTTTTTCCTGATTATTAAGTCAAAAAAGAAGCATTTTTATGGAAGAATGGGGTACGTTTCCTAATTTAGTATATGAAATATCTCGGTGATTTAGGATTTACTCAGAATGTGATAATTATCCAATTGTCTAACGCTCAGTTGTATTAAACGTTTTTCTGATTTTCAATTTCCATGCTAGTATTTTTTAATCTTTAATGGTTTTAATAGTTTTACCTTCTTTTGAAATGTCTATTTATACCTCAACTTCATAGAGTTCAGTATTTAAAAGTGTAGAAGATACATTGAGATCTATATGCAGGAATGAAAATTCTATTCAGTGTTATAAAATATGATGGAATACTTTTAAAATACACGTTTCTTTATTAAATTATAATTTTTATAAAGTAATTTAGCTAATATTTTTTGACAAAATAGTTTTACCCTTCGCATGAAATGTCCATATATTCATTTGACAGAGCTTAGCTTTTAAAACGATGTATTGAAAATATGTAAGAAAAACAAAAGGAAGGATAAACAATAGGTAACAAATAAGATACATTACAACATGTATCAAATAAGATACCTTACAATAGGTAATACGTAAAACGCTTTAAGCTCTATAAGTATTTAAAAAAAAGTTTGTTTATATTAACAAAAAATATAGAATACTTGCAAACTCTTCATTTTTTTATTAAAATATTTTGAAATTAATTCAATAAAATAGATTGCCATAAAATAATTTCCCCTTTCTTTTGCGTGTGAAAAGTCTATATTTTAATTTCATAAAAATAAGTATTAAAAGTAAAGATACAAGCAAAATAAATCAAAACTAAAGTACTTAGTAATATTAGTACACAGCTAAAGTATATATTATAGCAATATAATTTTAGAGATTTATCCAAAGAAACATTAGCTGTTTACAAACACATGCCCAAAATCTATAACAATAAAAATACACCGAGCTCAGTAATTAATTATATTTACCAGATGTTTAAGAAACTTCAAAAAAAGCAGAATTAAGTTCATCCACTCTCTCTTTTTTCAACCTTCAGTTGACTCTCAAAAATACGCTGTTGGGCCTTCCAACGGAAGTAAAGTGTAACGGAAGAGACAAGTGCTGCTGATACAGCCAGTTTATGTCATTAATATTAATGATGATGATGGGTTAGAAAAATAAATTTAATACTGAGCTCTTTTTCAGCCTTTCTTTACACCATCCCTATCTTCTTAAGTCCGTTTAATGTAGTACTGATGTGATTTACTCTTTCGAAAAAGCGATAATTATATAGATTTCTCTACTTGTGCGCTTTTTCTCAGAAGATAATGTCGAACATTATGCGAAGTAAATTATTCTTTATAATATGTGCCTTAGTTTTTTTTTAGGTTTTGTGCTTGTTTATGCTTAGGGAGCGATATCGAAACTTAATTATTTTATGCTGAATATTGAGTTACTGGGCTTCTTGGTTATTAAGGCAAAGTATGATAAGATTAAGTTTGCTTTAAAATTATTTGAAAATGTTAATATGGAGTGTGAAAATGGAATTCGGGCTGTTCTCGGTTATAACACCTAATTGACTAATGAAATGAGTATGATGGGCGAAATGTACGAAATCTGAGTGGCGTAAAAAACTTTAAAGCTTTATTTTGAACTTATTTGTTTTTAATGAAAAGTAATTGTGAATAAATAATTAAAATTCTTTTGATTAGTGTGTAGTGTTTTCCTCGAAAATGCACCCAAAATTAATTTGTGTTAGATAAAGCGTTCTGTGATAAGCATGGTTCTATTCATTTCAACTTTAAGTATCCATATCACATTCTTCCACAATAATCTAAAATCTTTCATTATGTACGATGAGCGTCTTTAACATATTTAATTATAAGACTCTAATTTTTGATTGTAACAATACGATAATATGATACATATAGGTACTAAACTCGTATTTAAGAGAACTAGGACATGCGGTACTAAAAATACCAAATTTAAGACTTACTTTTTATGATATTTATGTTTTAAAACTATTCCTAGAGCTTTGAATTTCTGTGGGCCTAATAATAATATTTTAATCATTGTATTGAAATACAAAAATAATTTTTGTTCAAAATGTTTTTCTTTTCCTCTGAGATGAATATGGACAGGAATTTTGAGATAAATTTCCCTTCAGTTACTATTTTTTATTTATTTTATCCATATATGTAAAAATACGTACATCTAAAATAATACATAAGATATAGCGAGTCAACTTTTCAAATGATATTATTAAAAATTTTCTTAAAAGAATTGTGAAATTATGTAATCTTGAAATTTTATTTATTTTTTTCTTCTTATTTTCATAAAGGAAATTATTTATGAAAATTTAAGTATCTTAGATAGAAAATAATTTTTGTTTTGCTTATACATACGTACCTTTTATAGAAGCATAAAAAATTGGGAACCATATTGTGTAATAGTTTTCTTTAAAATGGTTCCTAAATGTAAATATATCTCACAAATCATGTCCATATTGTCTAAGAGGGAAGAAACATTTTTGGTACAAATATTACTTTCTTATTTATGCATAGTGATCAAAATGTCATTACTAGGCACATATAAAACTCTAAGTGTTCTACTAATAATTTGAAAAGATATATGCGTCACAGAAAAATGTTCTTAAAAGTTTCATTTTAAAGATTTTTTCTTAAGAAAAATAGTATATTTCTTTTATGAACCAAGGTTGGTTTCCCTGGAACCAAAATATTTAAGCTTAATTTTTATAGAAAATGCACTGAAAAAAATGTGGTTTTTTTTTTTTAGATAAATCGTTCTTCAAATAATAAGTGCATTTTTCTTTCCCTTTGAACATTTAGTACACTTTAACCATTGTTTATCACATTCTTCCATGACAATAAAAAAAATCTCTCAAGATATATGACTGAATTCATATATATTTAAGTTTGTACAAACCTAGTAATATAATGCCATACACTTAGATGCTGATTTCGCTTTTAAATATAAATGAAAAGCAATTAGTTTGAATATAGAGGACCATGTGTGTAAAAAATTATATGTTCAACCTTTTTATTCAAGTTATTATTGTATAATAATATTGCATATTTAAATGTATTTCGTACAGCAAAATAACTGTATTTTTCACCAATCAAGATTTATTTCACCAGAACTGAAATTTTTAAGGTAAATGGGATATTTAATAGAAAATGATTAATTTTTTTCTAGATATAGCATTCTGAAGCATTTTCCACAACAGTGTTTGCTTATAAAATTCAAACGACAACTTAATACATTTAGAAAACAAATTTAGTTCTTTTACATCTAAACAAAATGGCAATCAGTTCAAACACTGATGACCGAGTGTATGAAACACAATGTTTTTGATTAATTCAGCATTTATACTAAAAAGTTACATTTTTAAATATATGTTGTTAATTGAAATGAATTATCATTTCTTTGCATAAAGAATTGATTCACTTGATCCGTGATTTCTAAGTTAAATTTTGTACTTTATAATAATCAAATTATAAATTTTCAAAATATTTAAAAGCATTTGACTAACGACATTGTAGTTTTTGAAATAATTCATTTCAGATATAAATATTTGATTTGTGTCTTCTTAATAGGAGCCGATATTAAAGCATAACTTCTTTCTTTAACGACCATTTTGTTCTTGGGACAAAGACCAATCTCTTAATAGAAATTTTACTGTCCTATTCCTTTGCTATATTCAATCTAGTTTCATCTACAGACATCAATGAAGGAGCTAAAAAGTTTCCAGATGGAAAGGAAGTATCGTGACTGAGATAATTGCTTCTTTTGTGTACCAATACCTTTAGATCTTCATTAAAAGAACCAGTAATTGAAAGTGAAAGATCGCTTGAAGAGAAAATAGGTTAATCTAATAAGAACCAGAAGATCTGAAAGAGCAATAGAGATAAAAGGAGGTTTTCATATTTAAAGACATTTTAAGATCCCGAAACTTAAGATAACTGTATAAAAGAAGATAAAATTGTATTACAAATCTCAGGAAAATTTCTGTGAACCAAATACATTTAAAAAGGAGTACTCTTAAACATTCCAGATGCTTTAGTGCCGAGTAAAATAAATGAATTTTATAGACATGAGACGATATTTATTACTTGGACTGTATACTCTTAGGATTCATAGAATAATCAATTTCTAAACTTTTATTCTCGTGAAATTTATGGAGTAATTAAAAGTTAATACTTTGAAGGAGTTTCTACTAAAATGAAATATATTAAAATGTTTAATATGAAGTCATTCTTATGCACTAAGTTAGATCTTGAATTCTAAATGAGTAAGTGGACTTTCCATTAGCAAATTGTTTTAGTATTCGTATGGAATTTTGATAAAGCATATCAACTACATGCATTAAAATTAACTTTCTAATTTGATTGATATTTAAATTGTTCCAATAATTTATTTTAAATAAAAATGCTAAAGATTATAACGATATTAATAATTAATACTTCTATTATTTAGTTCCAAATATTTCGTGAGGTAAATTTTATGAATTCAGTTCTTTACTTTTAAAATGGCAAATGTAGGAATTTATTATAGCATAGTTAATAATTTAAGTTTCACAGCTCATGGATCTGATGGTGGTATATATCAGCTGCATGAATTAAAATAAATTCATGCTTTGATTGATATTCAAATTATTCCTTTAAAAGTATAATTAATATTTTAATTATAATAACATAATCAAAAATAAATACAATGAAAAGTTAATACTTTCTTATTTTTATCTTTAAGTTCCCGAAATTTAGTTAGATAAATATTGATATCCAAGCTATTTACATATAAAATATCCAAATTGCATATTTGATACATCTTTGTTAATATTTTAAGTACACTAGATGAAAGGTTTAACTTTTCCTGCTTTTAGTAATTGTTTTTTCATATGTAAACATTATTTTTATGATAATTTACACACATAGATTTAAAAATCTCACGAAACAAGAGAAAGATCCTTTGTAAGCTAATTTCAATGTTGAAATTCGTAAGCTAAAAATAATTTCCTGCAATTAATAATTTACTCTTCATTTCAAAACAAGGTTCTAAAATGTCATATTTACCTAGCAGTTTCAAACTCCAACAAAAGCGAGGACATTTTAATTATTCATCAGTGATCATTCATAAATAATTGCATTTCAGAAACTAATAAATTATTAAATGCGAATACAAAATTTACATAATAAATAACATATTGTTAAGCTTATCTGTATTCATGTACCCAAAATGGGAGCCTTTCTCTATGATTAACATAACATGATTTAAACAAAGCGCCAAAATAATGGGTTTCATTTTAAGACCAAATATTGTCTGAACGACTTAATTAGTGCTGCATAATTACCAACCCTGATAAATACAACATAAGGCCTTTATTGTTTGGCGACTAAAGTAGTTACATTTGGCTCGCTTGGTCTATATCCTTTAACACTCAATGTTTCTTGACTGTGCAGAGTGTCCAATATCTAATTTATTTTCGAAGCCAAGTGAATTTCGTCCATTGGGATTCTGGACCAGTATATGAAGCGATGCAGTTTCTCAACTGGTAGGGGGAAATGCTCAAGGTTTACTATGGAAATTTATTTGTCGGTAACTTTCCCTGTCCTAAGTATATATTCTGTGAGGGAATAGAAATATTTTAAGCGATTTTAGGTGAATGGTAGTTTTTCCGGAAAATGTTTGCTAGGTTGAAGATGTTCTTTTTTAAATAATGGTAGAAAATGGTTTTAGAATTATAAATCGTTAAAGTGGATGTAACAGTTGAATCAATCAGAAAAAATCATTTCTATTTTTATGTTTTTCATATTTAGCTTTTTCTATTCTAAATACGTAAGCGGATAGATCAAAAATTATAAATATGTTAGATAAAATTGAAATTTAATGTTTCATAAATATTGCGATACAATATTAAAACTCTGTCATTTCACATTTCTATCATGTTTGATTTCTTTGTGTTATTAGTTTAGCAAACTATAATCAAATGGTGTTATTGATAACAGTAAAATATTTTTTTCTATAACTATAGATAGTTATTTCAAAAACATTTATCTGAAATAAATGGAAACTATTTTTTTTCCTACTGTGAAGTGCTTACAATATTTTAGATCAAGTTTTCTAATAAAAATTTTACAGTAATTATAAATTATTTTCTTTTTAGTTTGTTATTTATTAAAGTTTTAAAGAATTTTTCTAAGAATATTTACTTGAGCTCAAATTGTTTCGACTCGAATAACTTAAAAGTAAGATTGTGTGTGTGTGTAAATTGAATTTAAGTGTTCAACAATGAATATTTGTACAGTTAAATTATGTATGAAGACCTATTCAAGAATAATATTTAGTTGTTCTATATTGCGTACATTGCAATTATAAAATATTTTAGTATAATCAAGTGCTTAAAATAATAATTTTAAGAGTTTCATGCAGTATTTAGAAATTTAATTAAACTTTAATAAAGCAACTAATTTGTGTATTATGAAATAAATTATTTAGCTAAATAATTTAATACACGGGTTAAGAGATTAAAACAATAAATATCTGCTAACTTTGACGTAAATTCATTGTATAGAGAATATTTAATAAACAACGTCATGTTTTATGTTTGAATTATAAAATCTTTTCCAAACTAGCAAATTATAAAAGTTTCTTAGTTTTCTAATTTAGGGTTATTCTTAAACATTAGAAATTCAAATACATGAATAAAATTTAAATAGTATTATGACACCATGTGTGTGTGTTACGGTTTAAGTTAACCTTTTTACAAACAACAAATCCATTAATTTCGTTAAATATATTTGCTAAGATATTTCTGATTCATTGAATTATCTCTTTCAAAGGTACTGTTAATTTTCTTGAGTATCGTCGTTAGTGAAAATTATAGTCAAATATAAATCGTAGCAATATTTTTCCATTTGCTTATAAAATTTCAAATCCTTTATGATTATATACGTCTGAGATTCCTGAATAAAATATTTATGTATTAACATTAAGGCAGAATATATTACACAGGGAAATAATTATAATAACTCGTAGACAAAATCTTATTAATAATTTAAGTAAATTTAAATTGAGTATAGAAGTAATGATGAAACATACAATTTTACATATTATACAAAGGACTCATACATTAATTTGAATTTCATAAACATGGTGCAGGATTCTTAACATGTGTAATATTACATGGCAAAAGCACTGAACTTAATGTCTTAGTTTATGGCATTTTTAAATTATTCATCAAACTTATTAACATAAGCTAACATGTTGTTGTTTTGAAAAAATGGCGTCAACAAAAGTGCGTGGGAATAAAATAAGAGATACATGATGCTAGGCTCAAAAGATTGATATTAAAACACATTATGATAATAATAATTACATTAAGTGTGTATTTATATTGCCAAGATATATTTAACTTTTTACTCTATCGTTTGTTCTTATTTTAATATCCGAATAGAATATTGCTGTCTACTTTAGTAACGCATTGTTTGCTCTTATTTTAATATTTTATTTGATAACTAATTTGTTGGAAGAATCGTCTGTTTTTATTTATTTTGATGTTAACATTGGAGACAGTTTTTGTACATTTTGACAGTTTTTGTTTGAATGTTTTGCTTAGGTAAATAAATATGCATTAGGAATTTGAAAAATGTATTTTCTAGAATAACAATTGGTTCTGTGGAGTATAGAGCTTGGAAGTGCGTTTACATTGCGCTATTTAATCTATATATATATATTGAATAATTCTACATTATCGAGAACTTAACATATAAAAACGTTAGCACATGTTAAAATGACATAAGCAAACCGAATTCCGGTTTTTTTTTTTCATTTACTGTTTTTAAAAATTTAATTTCGATATCAATAAAATATTTGTCTTAAACTTCCCAGTAGTAGGCTTTATACAGGAATGCATTACAATGTAAGTACGTCCCATTTAGTATAATGCAGGATACACTGCAGCTTGTACAAAAAGAAATATAAGTATAACGATAAGAAATATGCGAATTACTAAATGTAATTTTATAATACAAGTTGACTTAATTTTAATTAATTCCACTTTAGATTTAAAAAATATGTTGTATTAAATATAAATCATAGAAATTTGTTAAAATTATACGTAATTAAGATAAATTCGTACCTTACGTAACAAAAGGGCTCCATCCAATTTCCAAAGTTTCCACGTCTAGTAAGCAAAATAATGATACTTACTGTCAAATCTATACAGCATCAATAACTAATGTAGCCTGGTAGTTTGTAGATTTTACCAACGTCGCACTAGAAGCAACACGAGGGATATTGAAGAAAGGACCTCGTAATTTTAAACCACGGACACTCCCTCTCCTAACTTCCACACTCTGCCAATGGGAGGATTTTGAGTCACGTCAGATTTAACGGGCATCAGCCCCAGCAACACGACGGTTCTTTTGTGGCATCAAGACTCGAATCTGCGACTCAACGAAAATCTCCGATTGCTGGTTCACTACCATGACCACAAGTCTACCGCGGCAATGCGTAGTCATGGTCCCGAACTCGCAGTCAGCGTTGTTTCCATCCAATCTTAGGTTAAAGCCCTAATGTCAATAAAGATCGTCAGGGAGCGGTTGCACGCTAATTCTATCGAAAATCCAAAGTCAGTCTCTTGGCATGGTGAGGAAGTTTGGAGGGGGAGGTGCTAGCTATGGTATTGTCCACGTCTCCTAACCGAGACTCAAAATTACCAGGTCCGTCTCCAATATTCCTCGTATTGCTCCTAAATACGAAGTTAATAAGCAATTAATTTAATACGGAAAAAATAGCGAACAATAACAATTTTTCCTTTGCCTCATATTTAAGCAATATTAATTCCTTTAATTTTATTAACATGGATTAAATGAGACAAGAATTAATTATTTTATGCAAAGCCTACAATAAAGCCTAAATTAAAATTTCACTTGGTTTTAATAAAATCTGCTTTTTTCCTTTTGTATAATTTTTTTTAAATCAACAAAAATTTGAACTTTATAAATTATTTACGATTGGTTTTTTTATGCTGAAAATATTTCACTTTATTTAAACAGATAAATGGAAACAAAATCTTTATATATTAAAATAGAATGAACAATGCCTAATTTTGATCGAAAACTGTAAAATCTATTTTGTAGTTTTAAACTAATTTAATAAACCCAAAATTCTTAATTAGTCAACCAAAAGAGCAGTCTATATATATATATATATATATATATATATATATATATATATATACTAAATTAAAGATTAAACTTTTTCTCAGTCTGAGATAATAAGATTTTACTGAGGTTAAGGTATAGATAGGTTGGTTGTGCTTTGTTCAGCTTAAAGTAATAATGATAATAAATTTAACAAAACTGAGAAGGAAACGAAAGTTTCATTTAGAATCAAAAAAGATAAAAAATTCATTTACCTTAAATTGAGCTCTGCATTTTTTGGTTTTTGCACTAAAGCCTCTCTCAAAAGCAACACGAGGGGTATTCGTAGCGGACCTTTTAAATTTGAATCTCCGTTAAGTGACGAGAATCACGCCTGAGTTAGCTACTCTATCTCCAAGCTTCTACACCACGCCTTGGGGAGGGCTTGGAGCTTTTAACAGATTTAACATTCATCAGCTCCGCTACATGGTGGATCTTCTGTGGCATAAGGGCTCGAACCCAGAACACAAAGCAAATAACACTACTTACGAGTTTGCAAATGATCATTAGGCTACCACGCCTTCTTAATTTCGAAACATTCCAAGTTAAACTTAGCAACGATTGCAATTTATTAATTGTTCTTTCAACTGCGAAAGGTATCGTCTTTTACTAATTGAGTACCTCCTCCCAAATGTATCTAATAATTCGATATAAAAACAAACGTTTTTAAAAACAACGTTTTTATATGGTGGCAAAGTTTATTAAAGAAAATTATTGAAATATTATTTAAAACTGTTAGTTATTTTTAACTTTAAAATTTACTTAAAAAGAGACATTTGTGAGTGTATTAAAAAGTTCATGATACTCATAAAATTAAAACATGCCTTTGAAATTTTGTTAGTCATTCTATTAAAAAAATGGGAACCAGAATTCAGAAAAAATTATAGTGATAAGACACGGCGCCAAATATTGGAATCTTTCTTTCTTGCGAATGATTGCTGATTGAAAGTCAGCAACCCTTACTATCTCCCCTTTGTTAGTTTTACGATACCTCATATGGCGTGGGGAGTGCCCGGTGTTCCCAGAGGGGGAAAGAAATTTTTTCCTCAATCCTAAAAGCGTCGAGAGGAAAGAATATTTTGACTTATTAAAATTATTGAAATATTAGTTAAAACTTGTCGCAAATGTCTAAATATTGTATTGTTAGGCGAGTACGAACGATTCCCAAGGTTTCAGAGTTCTAGCTTGATGGGAAGTTGGTTAAATTAACGATCGAAAATTTGATGACACACACACATCAAGTGAAATTCAGAAAAACGTTTTAAAAAGGCATTTAAGTATCATAACTAGGAAGTGCAGTTCACTTCCGCTCTTGTATTTGAATAACTAATTCGGGAAATGAATGGGTTCCTGAAAAATCTAGATAAAACAGTTAAACTCATATGAAAGGAATCAAAACGAGGAAAGAAATCTCAAAATAATAATTACTCATCGGAAAGGAACTGAATCAGTAAAACTACAAATTTTTAAAGTTCCGGAATTTCAATGAAACTCCGGAATTCACTCAATCCTTTTCCTCACTCTTAATTCTTTCACCATTAAAAGTAGTTAAAGTTATATTGGCATCATAAATACTTTGAAAGAAACGAACTGCATCATCATTATCCAACAAATTTTAAAAACAACTAAAAATATGTTCTTCCAAATGCAATAAATTAGCCTCCTAAAATCAGTTCATAAGCCCTAGGTGATCTAAATCTTCAGTGGTCACTGAGCATTATGAAAAATGATTTAATAAGTCGCATTAACGCCCCCACTTTTTTAGAGATTAAATTAGTTGTACGGACTTCACGCCTAAAGGAAAAGTATGTGTCAACTCGAAAGATTTAAGTAAGATAAGTGTCACTTTTGGCACCTAATTATAGAAATCGAAGTAATTTAAATAGTTTTATGCAATAATATTCTTTTTCTTTGTTAAATTTATGGATAATATTTTCAAGTCTTGACGTGCTTCAGCATTACTTTCGGGTTAAAATATGTCAGATAGTTAAAAATGCATTCCATTTATTTTTCTAGTTGTAGAACTATGAGAAATAGAAAGCGGTCAATTAAAAGTGATGTCCATTCATTGCAAATCCGATTTCCAATTGAAAATATTTTTGTTTTTTAAGTAAAATATATTGACTGACTGTAAGAATAAACACATTTTTTTGTTTACTTTTATTCCATAATTTATGGTGTATTTATTATGGTTAACAAATGATTAAAATGTATTTGATCATAAGGGAATTAAATGCTTCATTTAAATGAATAATAATAAATGATAATTAACTTCTTTTAGGAGAATTAAATGAAAACTAATACCTTTTGGACACCTTATGCAAAACAATATGGATGATAATTAGTTGAAAGGGAAAAGTATTGCATTTCTTAAATTGTAATTTGATTTTATTTTAATTAACATTAAGTTAAAAAGTTTACAACTTCAGTAATATTTTTTTCTAAATAAAAAAATTTTAATAAGTAAAAGTAAATGTATTAGATTTAATTTTTATATTATTTACACATAAATATCGTACTCTGAAGTCATTTATTAAAAAAATATTATTTTCTATACATAATAAAATTGAAGAAAATGTCTTAAGGATATCGGACAAAAATATCAGGAATTGTAGAATATTATATCTAAGACGCCTTGATTTTGAGTGATATATATATTTTCAAATTTTAAGTAAAGCTTAGATTTTTAGTATTCCAAATAAAAAAATTTTAATCGTTCTATAAAACTACTGAAATAATTTTTGTCAAAAGTTTCTTTCGCCTCTCAGTCAAATATGAACATGATTTGTGATATATATGTGCATTTAGGTTCCCTTTTAAAGAAAACTATTACTCTATATGGTTCAATTTTTTATGCTACTCTGAAGGGTATTTATGCATGTGGTAAACCAAAGTGAACCAAATTTTTTCCCTCTAAATAATACCTAAATTCCAAGAAATAATTTTTATGTGAAAAAAAAAGAAAAAAAAATTGAAATTTCCAAACTTGCAAAGTTTTATAATTTTTCAAAGAAAATTTGCATTAATATCATTCAAATAACCCTAATAAATAATACTAACATAACTAATATTTCGTTCACTACATTTTGTGTATAGTGTTATATATGAGGACTAAAATAAATTATATATTAATGGTATATTTTTTTATTAATCGTAGCTAATTGCAAATATATTTCTGAAAAATCACGCCATTTTGAAATCAAAGGGAAAGAAAAACCTTTAGAATAGAAAAATGCATTTATAGTTTAATAAAATGATTAAAATATTATGTATACAAAAAATAAATAAGCTCTACTAATAGTTTTAAAACATGAATGTCATAAAAATGACTTAAATTTAGTGTTTTATTCTCCCTCTTGCAGATGTTCTGGTACATTTAATAGAAAGGTGTGCCGTGGTAAATAGAATTTTGATTTAAATATACGATTCACTAAATCCCTTTATTACATTAAAGCATATTTGTAAGAAAAGATGTATAAAATACCTGAGATAAAAAAAAATAATATATCGCAATTTTTGTTTTTATATAATGTTAATAAGATTCGTAATGTAGTTTTGTATGGACTATAAGTAAAGTATCACGTGACATCGCAGAATAGTCGGAAGAACTAGACCTATTTCTACCTTTTCCATATCATTCCATAAAAGAACTTCGAAGTATATTTTTAATTTAATGTACAAAAGTCCATTAATTTTATTCGGTGGTATTTGAATAAATCAAGACTCAAATTCATGAACTGCCACTTAGAAGTATTCGAACCTCTCTCCGAGTAATTGTACCCTATCTCAAACAGATATTATATAAGATGTGTTTTATAATGTTTATTTCATATGATGTATACCAACTAATTGGACACTTAACTGTATGTGACAGTCCTGTTTCGAAATACTTAGGTTCAGGGATATCCATATCAAGTGAAGGCCAGAATTTTTTGAAAATAAACCTGACTCTTTTATTTCTTTATAACTTGTTGGTCAAATCATTAACAAGTAGTGATATCATGACAATATTGAGCCCGTTTAAATTATAAAATATTAAATACATACATTTTAGTTAATTCTTGAAATCAAGACAATCTTTCTTGTACACGTTTTTGCAATTAAGTTTATATCAAGCTTGCAATTAAGTTTATATCAAGCTTACAATTAAGTTTATATCAAGCTTGCAATTAAGTTTATATCAAACTTGTAATTAAGTTTATATCAAGCTTGTAATTAAGTTTATATCAAGCTTGCAATTAAGTTTTATTTCAAGTTTGAGTAGGTATTTTCCCCCACTCAAGGTTTATGGTATACGAAGAATGCTTGGAAATTAAAGTTAAAAAAATATTTTTTCTGGGAATTCAAAAGATTAACTTAAATTGTTTAAGCAGCCTTACACTCACAAAAGTGGACTTATTGTTAAATGAATGTCTTAATAATCTGTATGATATACAAGCTCACAGTTAAATGATATTAGTATTTGACTTAACAGAAATATGAAGCAAATACTACCCACAACTCACAAGACTATGAAATTATTTTTAAAAAGGAAGTGGTATAAATTAATTTCCTCTTCAAATACATACAATGGTTATGGGTGATACTGGTTTATAAGAGTAAGAGTAATCAATATATCCTGCTCAAGACAGTAAACCTGCATCTAAAAATATAATTAGCAAAATCTATAACAATTGCAAGTCAGTTATTTCCATATTTTTTATCATATCGTCAGTTTCATACCGTTTTACATATTCTCTTTTTAAATCAGCCTACACTCATTTCCTTATAAGAACATAAGGAAATGAGTGTAGGCTCATTTAAAAATGTAATATGTAAAACGATGAAATGATTTTAAACCATTCAACGAACATCTTGGTGACTCATAGTTTATGACATACATGAAACGAGAACCAAACACCGATAAATTTCGTAAATGCTTCATTGCTGTCTAGTTTTTGATAAATGAATTATAAAATCCCATTATTGTTTATTCTTCTCGAAAGAGTTAGCTATTTGGTTTTTGACATAGTAATCTGCACTTCAACTAGCTCGGGATATATTTCATGTATTGTATTTTTTATCATGACAAAATTTGAAAATATGAAGCGTTTTGTTATAGCACAACTTAATATCTAAAAGATTTTTATAACTTAATTAATATGCTCCATTTAAAAGCAAACGTTCAACTACTCACTGTATGGTAATAATATGCAAAGTAAGGCACAAAAATATCAAAGATCCATTTTCTACAACAAGAATGAATTTCATCAAAAATATGTGTTAAATCGGACTTATATGTATTTTAATGGAAACGGAAGTAATTATTTGTGTTATGTGTTGCATTTTTACATAAAACGATATTCCCACTTGAAAAAAATTTAATTAAAAATTCCTTTCATTTGAACTCATAGACCAGCATGCGTCTACACAAGTACTTCCCTTAGAAAGTTTCGATCTGTAAATGATGCGTTAGAAATTTGTTTTACAAGGAGAGGAGGTGAGTCATACCATTTTAAAAATATTTTTAAAGGAGTCACTTTGCGTAGCATTTTTCTATATCCATATTGCTAAACATGACCTTGCTTGAAATTTTTAAACATGACCTTGTTTAAAAAAATTTTGGCCACTCCACAACCATCAGCGATTTTGTGGGCATGAATCATATTATCGTTATTATTTAATGAGAGCAAGTCTTAAAATTTTGATTAGTTTTCTTTTTTAAATTTCATATGCGGTGTAACATGTGAAATGTTTTAAAACAATGAGAATTAGTATGCATTTCACTCATGCATTAGTATGCAGTGTGCATTTCTTTAATTTTGAAGCCCCATGAGGTCATAAAAGAATCATAATGTGGAAAATATTAACGTACATTCAAAGATGTTTCTTCAAAGGTGTGCTGTTACAGTATGAATTTATTCTGTGAAAGCAGCTCTGATGTAGCAAAAAATAGTTCTAGATAAAAACGAACGTTTTTAAAAACAACGTTTTTATATGGTGGCAAAATTTATTAAAAAAATTATAGAAATATTAGTTAAAACTGGTCGTAAGTATCTAAATATTGCATTGTTAGACAAGTAAGAACGGTTCCCAAAAGCTCTAGCTTGATGGGAAGTTGGTTGAATTAACGATAGAAAATTTGATGACACACTGATAAACACACAGACAGACACACACAAGGTGAAATATATAAAAACGTTAAAACTAACTAAAATTAATTAATTCATCCGGTAAATTAAATGGTTGAAATGCAGCTTAACCCAACCACCCTTGGTGACAAGAATTATTTGGCGGTATTTTGACAAATGTGGCTACCCTGTTCCATTTTACGGACTTAACGTCAAAAAAAAAAAAAAAAAAAACACCAAGTTTGGTGCCAATTTTTGAAATCGCGCCATGTGATTGGGCTAAACTGCATTATTAAAGAAAATTTGAGTTAACACTTTTCGCAAATGTCTAAATATTGCATTGTTAGGCGAGTAAGAACGATTCTCAAAGTTTCAGAGCTCTAGTTTGATGGGAAGTTGGTTAAATTAACGATCGGAAATTTAATGACACACACCAAGTGGAATGCATAAAAACGTTTTAAAAAAGAAAATCTGGAAAAACTATCAATTGGAACCGCATTTCTTCTTCCGTGCTTTCATATCTCTAAATATATAATATGATATAATTTATATCTAACATACAATATGGTACAAAAGTTTTTCTTTTTATTTTATTTAATATAATTAGATCACCAAATTTTTACGACTAGATTTACTCAATAACTCACCATTAATTTAACTTTTCAGCCGGCATTTTATGACATTTTTTTTTCATTACGTGGAACTGAAAAATTATGATAAATTAACAAAATGCAACCAGTGACGATGACTCCATTTCTTATTTGCTGTATATAAAAAAAACCCTCAGTATTACATCAGTTCTTTGGTAGGCGGAATTTGTAATAAAATGTTGGTGAATGCATCCAATCCTGTTTGCTAAGCTGTCTTACATTTTATGTGTGTATACGCCTACCACCAGGAGTAAAATAAAAAGACATCATGCACACATTCCTTTCACCCTATCCCATTTCCTCCCTTCTCCATAAATATGCAAGCTGGGATATTACTAAGAGGTTCTCATTACTCCGCCATCGTTACGGTAGCAAACAGTAAACTGTAGGAAAAGAAGCACTATCTCAAATATTGACGCTGAACCTACAACTCAACACCCTTAAGAAAGAACCTGAGGCCATTGCAAAGCATCGTCTTTTCAAGGATAGAACCACTTCTTCCCTAGCAAAAACGATATTGCAATTCTCTCTCTTTTACTCCTCACTTTTTTCCTCTCTTCTTTATTTATTCTTTCTATACTTATTCTCTTCCTCCTTTCAGCCGAGAATGTTCTTCGTGACGGAAATATGCAGTATGAATGGATTGAGAATTATGGGTGGGTTGAGGCTTTCTTTTTGATAGGTTTGCCGGGATGTTTATGTAAAGTGCCTCTCATTTTCTCAAGCGCGAGCCTTTTTTTTTTGGAAGGGATGGATCAAATAATAATAGATACAGGTGATAAATCGTTTTGATATGAATAAATTTATAGACTTGCGTCTGGTAGGTGATGATGTTGGTTAAAATCGAAGTTACGTTGTATAAAGAACTAACTTTTGTAGTTAGAACTAATGGTATAAGAGAACTGGATAGTCTCCAAAATTGTTGGGTTTTATCATTCATGTATGCTCTTTTATGGATTATTTTTGGTAATTTATTATTTAATGCAAAAGTGCTGTCAGAGTCTAGTTATAAAGTGTGTTTGGAATTTTCGAATATTGGACGAAATTGAAAATAAAATACTTTAATATGTTGAGAGGAACAGTTTTACTGTAGTTCGTGTGAGAAAACATTAACTAGGAAAGGCGGTATGTATGCTCATGAGACTGGAAAGACTTTTGCTGGAATAAATATTTATCTCTCTCTGAAAGTGCTAGGATAATAATTTCATATAATGTTATTTAAATTTTGAAAGTGCTACATTCTATATTATATAAAAAGTCGTTATGTAGATTAATTTAGTATGATTGATATACAATAAATACAATATTGATAAGTTATAAAGACAGTTTTAGGTTTCTCAATATTTTTATTGTGTCGCATTGATATGTTTAAATTACACGAGCATTATTATGTTTTCTTAAAAGAGGATCATTTGCCTTCGCTTTCATGATTCGAATTTTACGGGTTATTCCGTTTTGAAATTGTGATTTTATTCTATTTTATAGTATCTACTTCTTCCATCAAGATTATATCTCATTTCCTGAAGTCTTTGTCCAATATATCCAAAGAGATAAATTTAAGAACATTTTCTAACTTGATATTTAATTATGTTCTTGGATGATGAGTTATGAGTGATATTCTTGTGATGTACTTAGTTAAATGAAATTTTTAAATTATTTCTGTTATGCATTTTGAAGTGAAGGCAAACATCACACTGTATCTTTAATCGTGAATATTACTTATTAAAATTGGATTTTGTATGCGTTCTTATAGCTTTCTTTATCATATTATTATATTCCTTAGAGGTAAATTTTCTTCTACAACATTATATTATTCATAATTTTCATCTCTTTTTTTATATTCATAATTATATTCAATATTCAAAGTAGAAGTAGTATCAAAAAACATCGATATCGTTGCTGTATATCAATTCAATACTTTTGGTTATTTAACCAAAATACTAATAAAGTATTATTTCATCAATATACGCATATTAAAAGTAAGTATAACTATACATTTATTTTAGGATACATAAGTGCACTTGGTGGCGTAATGGTCATGTTTGCAAACTCAAGACCAGCGTTTTTCTCGTCGAGTTATTTGTTCGAGCCCTGATGGCACTAAGGTCTGCCGTATAGAGCGGCTGATGCACGTTTAATCTGATCGAGGTCCCAAGTCCTCCCAACGACTTTCTTGTAGCTTTCTTTTTCATATTGTTATCTTCCTAAAATGTAATTTTCTTCTACAACATTATATTATTAATATTTTCTCTCTCTTTTTTATATTAATAATTATATTCAATATTCAAAGTAGAAATAGCGATGCTGTATATCATTTCAATACTTCTGGTTATTTAACCAAAATACTGATAAAGTACTGATTAATCAATATACGCATGGAAATACGCATGGTGGTATAGAACTGTGGAGTTGGATGTGTCATCTCGGCTGTAGTGCTCTTTGCTTAATTGAAGCTCAAAATTTCGAGCCTGTCGCCAATAGCCTCCATGTTGCTTTTCAGGCTATGATATTAGACAATCATAATAATTTACGATACATTATTAAGATGACTTTTTAATTTCCATATAATCGTTTACTCTTTTTCTTTTATCTCTCATTTAATCCTCTTTGACAGCACATACGAATCTAATAGGATTTCACAAACAAGATGGGGTTTTAGATCTACATATTTGTCTTAGTGGTGATCGCAATTTATCATTATAACAATAAAACATTGATCTGACTTGAAATAAATACCATTAAGTGTATATTACTTGTATACATATAAGTGGATTAGTAGAATATGAGGTAAAAACGAATTAAATACTCCCTATCAATGTTGTCTGTACTATTAATGCTTGTTACATTCAGCACCGTAAAATAGAAATCTACAGAAAATTGATGCGAGACCATTGCTTTGCCCTATAATGGAAACACTCAATCAAAGAAATCGTTACCGTTGGGTTTATATGAGACACCGTAATCAGGAGAAAGAAAACATTTATTTATAATGTATTGAATAACAACTCGCTTTAGGAAGCTTATTCATTAAGTAATCAATAGTAAAGAGAGATGTTTTAGCCAATAATCTTGATTTATATCTTGTAATCTATAATGTAACCAACGATGTTTCAAATTAAACATCGTATTCATTTAAATTAACGATGAAATTAAAACCAATTCAAAGTATAGGATAAAAAGAGTTTCATTATTTATTTACAAATTTACTCCATTTGTTTTCCTCAACTTTTATAAGACTTCCTTTTTCTATCTTATTGCTTGAATCTTTTAACAAAATATAGTTATGCATCTTAGAAACCATTGCCTTTCATTATAGACCTTAAAGACAAAAGCATAAATGCTTTAAGAAGTAGTTCTTACTTCTGAAACTGAATAAATTTTGGTTCATACAATTATTTTTTGATTATCTTACTGCCAACTTGAAGCATGATGTATCTCTTTCCTTATCAAAAAAGAGACTAATTAATTCATCAGACGTTAACAATCAGAAAACTATCTTCAATATTTATAAGAAAATTACTTCGAGAGCATACATTATATATATATATATAAATTTATATATATATATATAAATTTATATATATATATAATGTATGCACAAAATTTATATATATATATATAAATTTTGTGTCACATTGTTTGTCCGAGATGAAATCCTAAGGTAATGAACCAATTTTAATAAAAGTTTGCATACTGTGTACAAATTGGTCCAACTTGAGAGATAGGGTAGTTTTTATCTTATTATATAGTCGCGATATTTTTTATTGCAAATTATTTGTTTAATTTGTGCTTTTAGGATCTGCCGATTGGCAACACCCAATTTCTTCAAAACGTTTGACAACAATATTGTGTTTACAAAGCTTAAACTGTGTTTACGACAGTACTCATTTCAACAGTTGGAGTTGATTTTGATAGAAATTAATTTCAGTTACATATTTTTGATATTATTAGTTAGCATTAGTACTTTGTTAAAATTTATGGCTAATAGGAAAAATCAAAGTTCTATTTGAAAATATAAATTTAACGGAAACCGTTACATAAAGAATGTGGATAAGAAGAACACTAATAGATGTGTTACAACAACATTTAGTAAATCAAAACTTAAGTCACATTCAAAACCAAATGATAATTTAGATAATAAAAATCAAAACATAGTAGTTAATTTTAAAATTTTAAATGGGTTTAAGTCGAGAATAAGGTGCCCCTAGGTGATTGGCGACCAAACTTGGCGACTTCCTACAATTTCTGCACTTTTGTTCAGGCAAAAAATGAATTAATTGAAAGTATCTTCCTGGACATACAGAATAATCACTTGGATAATAACTGGCCCAGTGTTCGGGCTATTTTGGCAGCCAAAAATGTTGTTGACAAAAGTAACTTCCAGATACAACAGTTGTTGCCAAGTAATCTGGTATCTTTCAAATAATTCGACACTGTTGTTGATGAAAACGAAAGTGTAAATTTTCCAATTAAATTTTTAAATTTTCTGGATATGTCAGGAATGCTACCACATAATCTTCAGTTGAAGACTGGTTCACATATTATTCTTCAACGTAATTTGAATCTACCTCGATTATGCAATGGTACACGTTTGGTCATCAAAAATATCACCAGAAATATTCTTGAAGCAACCATTTTGACTGGAAAATTTACAGAACAGGTCTTGTTTCCACGCATTCCAATGATATCGTCAGAATCTGCGATACCCTTCAAAAGGCTTCAATTTCAAATTCTTTTCGCTTTCCCTATGGCCATAAATAAGTCTCAAGGTCAAACAATATCAATTTGCGGCTTAAACTTAGAAGATCCATGTTTATATCATGGGCAATTATATGTTGTAAGCTCACGTGTGGAAAAACCATCGAATCTATTTGTGTTAGCAAGAGACAGGTTAACCAAGAATATTGTGCACCGATTACTTTTAATTAATTTAAAATTGAATGCTTTATAATTATACATATTTTTGATCACACACACCCATATATATATATATATATGTGTGTGTGTGTGTGTGCGTGTCTGTATATATATATATATATATATATATATATACTGCTGTTTGTAGAAAATGCAACACCATGAAAGAATCATCAGAATCAAATGAAATTTAATGCAGAAACGACTTGTACTGATACAAATAAATGATGAAATTTTCAAAACAAAAGAAACAAATTAAGCGTCCGAAATCAGTATTTGGTGCAGCCACCATGCGCTGCAATAAGTGCTGCTATACGACGTGGCATGGAGTCAAACAGATGTTGAATATCTGCTTGAGGAAGAGAATTCCATATCGCTTGTATGCGCAACCAAAGTTCGTCTTTGGAAACTGCAGGACGCGGATCACGAGCGAGACGCCGACCAACCATATCCCACACGTGCTCAATAGGCGACATATCCGGTGAATAAGCAGGCCAAGGAAGAAGTTGCATGCGTTGTGCTGAACAGAAGTCTCGAACAGTCCGCGCAACATGTGGGCGTGCATTATCCTGCTGAAAGATAGCTCCAGGGATGCCTTGAAGGAAAGGAACGACTTCGGGCTGTAGCACTTCACGGACGTACCTGTTGCTATTGAGATTACCCTCAATTCGTATCAAATTGGATCGTCCATGATACGAAATCGCACCCCAGACCATAACTCCGGGTGTTCGACCACTATGTCGTTCAATAATACACTCAGGAAGGCAGCGTTGACCGGCATAACGTCTAACACGGACACGGCCATCATGGGTCCACAAATTGAAGCGTGATTCATCTGAAAAGACAACTTGGTGCCAATCAGCTCGCCTGTCTCTGTGCTCAAGAGCCCACTGCCGACGCAGCCGTCGATGATTCGCCGTGAGGGGAATCCTGTATAAAGGCACCCTTGCACGCAATCCACGGCGCAGCAGACGACGACGAATTGACGAAGCCGACAATTGTACACCTGTAGCAGTAGACCAACGTGCTGCCAGCTGCCTGGAGGAAGCTGTGCGATCATTCACCGCCATGCGGAGCAGGTGTCGATCATCGCGCTCTGACGTCACCTTCTGTCGTCCAGTGCATGTTTTTCGAGTTGTTCGGTGCTCGTCGGTCCACTGCTTCCAAACTCGCATCACTGTGGAACTGTTCCGCTGCATACGAGCTGCTATTGCGCGATAGGAAAATCCTCCTTCTCGAAGGCCGATTATCCTCCCTCGTTCAAACTCCGTAAGTTGCTTGAATTTCTTATTCTTCCGTCGTGGAGGCATACTCAGGTCTCACTAAACGTTTGCCACTAACAAATAATCATAGACTTTTTTCAACGTCCCGCTACAGCACTTTATTTATACGCTTTCAGCATCAATTCAGAGGGCGCTGCGCGCGCCGCGCACGCGCGATGGCTCTGAAACTTTATTAATTTGCATAATATTCTATAATTGACATTTGCTGCGAATTTCATTTGATTCTGATGATTCCTTCATGGTGTTGCATTTTCTACAAACAGCAGTTTATATATATATACAAACAAATCTTCCAATGATACTCGTTTTAACTGCTGTTGTCGCATTGACCTCAGCTTGGTATAAAAGCTAATGCAATATTTTCCGTGCTCTCTTCTTTCTCTTCCTTTTAGCTTGCCGTGTGAAACTCTATTACTCTGCGTTCTTTTGTTAAGTCTTGTTCCTATGTAATATGTGCTATCTGTATTATGAAGAACCCTCAACGTGTTAATAAAATACTTTTTTATGGAATAAAGTCCTTCTACATCGATTACGTCGAGATACCCATCAGAACAAATTTAAAATGAAGTTGATGATACCGGGTTTTACATATATATATATATAAGCTCAATTTACTTTACACAGATAAATATTTATACGTTTTATCAGTTAAATAAATACTGATTTTAGGCCTTTAGTGAGAGGAATCCCCTTGTACTTTCTCTAGAGAATTCCGTTAATTATTTGATCAACCAAATGATACTCCCGTCTGAAATCATTCATGTGAAAGCTAGTTCAAGCTTCGTTTTGATGGAATATGTAATATTTCTAAGAAGTTATAAAAATCTATTTTAATTTTTTAAGAATTTTCTATCTACCGACTAACAAAGTATTTGAACATACTAAAATATATTTTGCTACACTTAATAATAAATCAGTAATATTTTGATCGATATAGGATGCTGTGATCATTTTAAAGAGAAAACTGACTTCATCCAAATAAAATGTATTTTTCCTTTACTATACTTAATTACTAAGATGGGAAATTTGGTGAAGTCCTTGAAAATTGCACATGTGTATTCTTAATTCAATCTATTCTAATTTTACAGATATTCGTTATTACATTTTGACACATGATAATTATAAATTGTCTATTAACTTAGGATATGGATTATTTTGTTACATCTATAGGGACAATTTAGCAAGAATTAATAATTTCTTCAACTTTATAAACTTTGCGGAGTGTGTTCACGGCTATCTACAATATTATGCATCATAACTGATTTTATCCAGCAAATGGAAATGTGTGAAAGGGGATATTTGTAGGTGAAATGAGCGTCTGTGCATCAAGAAAAAAAAAGAGTGAGCAGTAAATTTCATGCAGAAGAATTCGATCGCTTGAGGATTGGGGTCTTCCATGCCTAAATAAATCGCCAATAACCTGAATGCTCCCTCACGACACCGCACTCAGTGATACATCGCGAATCGTTAGGGAAGTACTGACTAAACATATCGTAGCAACGCTCCCCCAACCACCCAACATTCAAGATTTGTGTTCCTATCGCTTTTTTTTTTTTTTTTTTTTTTTTTTTTTTTTTTTGTGCCCTGAGAGGTTATGTAGGAAAATTGGAAAAAAGCACTGGAAGTAAATACAGAAAACAGAAGAGTCGTATAATACTGGGGTTATACTAGGATCATTCAATAAATCTTCAGAAATTCCAAGAGGTAGAGAGGTAAAGTTGAAAATGACTTGTTTGTAGTAAGCATCATGACTCACTAGACAACTATCTAAGTATCAATTACTTGTAATCGTTATTATGAAACTTTTCGTACCTCACAAATTTCTTCATCATAATTTTTCCTGACGATGAGACAACATTCCCCCTTTTTTTTTTTAGAAAAGATTGATTTTTGCTTCATTTCCGGTATTTATGATGAATCCACATCCCACCGACCATGACGACTCGACGCGGCAGCAATCAAATTTTGATTTGATAACAAATGACTACCAAATCAAATCTACCATATGAATCAATGTTAAATTTGTTTCGGCCCATTTAAACAGATGGCAGCATCCAATGGTAACAATTTACCTTAATGATGTCATTGCACAAGGGGTCTTCGAATGCAAGTACTTTTTAAATGACCCTCGTATTTTAAGAATTTTTTTTTTTTGGCAGTAGACATATCTTCAATAAATATTTATATGATTTCGGTCCCTATATTTACTGGATAAACGTTGTATGTCGCTTGCATTTATATGAATATATTTTCAAATTATCATTAAAGTAACTATGTTAGAGTAAAGCATATTTAAGAAAACATGCTTTATTTTCTGTTCTTGCCTTAAATTTATATCTTTACTAATTTTAAATAAGCCCGGCTTAAAGCTAATGCGGTATTACCATACATGTATATATATATATATATATATATATTGTTTGCAGTACGCTTGCAACCTCTAACGCTGTTATTTGTTGCACAAATACTACTTCGCCAGGTCTTCCGGGAATCATAAATCCTTCCATATATATTTATTTAAGCAACTATTTCTAAATAATAATATTTTTCTATGACATGAACCCGAATAAATAGTCATACGTAAGCAATTTACAATATCTGCCGCAATAAATTTCCGCCTGATTCATAAATTTGTCTACGCTCTTATCTGTTAAAGTAATCATAACTTAGTAATAATATTTTTTCCGTATATAAGACTTTGTGAAAACATCATAGAAGTTTATTTACTTGTTTCCTATCGAAAACAATTAAAGTCAAGGGTAACTTGTAAGGGTAAATGTTTGACCCAATTTAATCTACTTGACAGAATAAGATGGATGTTCTTACCCTCGGGTATGATCCCCATCCTTTTTTAATTATTATCTATTGCTTACATCTCAACCTTTCTTTGTAATCATTATTGTGATAACTTTTTTTTTCTGTATTCGATTCGCAATTTCCAATTACTGTACCTCCATCTGCACATATCCTCGAGCTAAAATTTACTTATACTAGGAATAAAATAATTCACGATATTAAGTAATGAATTATGCAGATACATATTAATTTTATCAAAGAAAATAAATTAACCCTTATTTATTGAATTGATAAAGAAAGAAAAGATTAATTCGGAAGTTGATACTTTTTAATTAATCTTTTTTTTTTCAAATTTAATCATTGTCTTTTGAAAATTTAATACATTTCTTAGAACAATACAAGAAATTTTCTAAAATAATTCTTAAAACAGACTGAAAAGAAAGATGTTATTAAAGAATAGGCTCCTAGCTTATTGCTAAATCATATATTAAATAAATGTGAATAAATAAATAAAGTATACGTTTTTCAACTTTTTCCGCAAATGCAGAATTTGTGTTACAATAAGTTTTTTTAATGATAAAAGTTAAATCATTTTATTAAAAAATAATCTTGAATATACCTTTGTTAAAATAATTAATGAGAATGTACTTGCAAGAAAATTCAATTATAAATAATATCCCACTTCAAATTCAGTGAGCTTTATTTTGCAAACAAAGTTTATTTTAAATATTTTGCTTAGGTTTAAATTTGGGTAGGAATTTTCAAGCATAATCTCCACACACACTTTAATTATGTATTTTAATACTTTTCATTCTTGTGAGATTAACATCTATACTTTCTTTAATTGTAAACTAAATTTACCTCTCAGAATATTACTTTTGATGTTATTATATAAATATTTCCTCAAATTATTTAACTGAAGCTCGCACATCTTGAGATTTGTCTCAGTAAAAATATTTTTTAACTCATTTTTAATTTATTTTTAGAGCTTGAATTAAATTTTCAATTAACCAATATTATTCTGTAATTTTTTTGGCAAGCAATATTGTTCGGGGCACTGCTTTTTTTCCTGTAGAGATGGAGGTCGGCTAACCGTGAGTGAAGGCAAAAATTCGAGATCTTGAAAAGCTGATCTCGAGATTTTCAACTCACGTCTCAAAAAGCCAAGTTGAAAAAGTATTCCCTGTTGCGTTAGTCATTAAGAAGTTTTAACTTCTGTAATTGTTGTTGATGAGAGGCGCTGCATACTCCTCCTCCAATATCATCGTGATCATTTAAAGAGGGATTTTCTGAATGGTTTCTTTTCGGAGAAGATTGTTTCATCAGCGACAACTGCAGGAATTATACATCCCCTCCTATTTCTGCTTTTTTAAAAAGTTTGCATTGCCGCACTGGTAATCTGTAGTTGAGATGATTGATCTGTTTGGTGCATGTAATGTAATTGGTTTATCCCGTTGTGATTCACATGTTGATGACTCAGTTACAAACACAGAAGTGTGTTTCCTTCAAAAGTATATGATACCAATAGATCTAAACTAAGCTGCTATCTAACGCTCAAGTTCTCCGCTTTTAAGGTTTGCCTTTGAACCCATGGTAATGTTAGTCGGTTGACTTCAGATTATGACGTTGATTCAAACCCTTGATCTGTAGCTGAGAGTTTATGCAGTGGGTTTTTAATTAACGCCTAACATGACCGAGCTCAAAAGATATTCTGTATCAGGTCAGTAATTGCGGAGTCTTAGCTTCTGAAGCCTTTCTGTTAAAGGAGGACGCTACAATTTGACTAAGAATTTTATATTGCAACTGCATATTAAACATTTACATAAACGAAACTCATTTCTGGTGTTCAGTTCCTAACAATAATAATTAAACCTCAGTGTAAATACATTTAGTAAAAAATATTAAGAAATAAAACGCTATTTCCATATTATTAAAATAAATTAATTTAATTCTCATCTACAAAAGAGACTTAAGCCAGATCTTGTGTTCATAATACAAGATGATGAAAACATATTATATTGAAAGCATAAAGTTCCTTTTTAATTTTCTCGTGTTTCTGATTTTTATTGCTCATTATTTTTATCAATCATTCGTTTAAGTCTTATTTGATTTATTCATTAGAATATTCTATGAATTCATTAAAATCTTTGATAAATTGATTAGCATTTAACTCTCTCTCGAAAACGTAAGATCATACAAACTGATTATTCCCATTAGCATAAAGTAAGTGCACTTCTAAGTTCAGGTTTTAGAGAAATATCTAATATAAAAAAACTCCTTTAAAATTCCTAGTACATTCATACACACATAGCTGCTACAAATATTTCATTAATCTTTTAATATTATTCCCTTAATAAAAACTGTGGCCACTCACAAAAACTTGAGAAATGATATATCTTTAATTGTTTGATTTTTAAATATTGTAGTTTGAGGTTTTTCGCTTACAAAAACAAACAGTTCTTACCTTGTTTCTTTAGTTATATTTTAGCAGTTATTCTCGATGGAAGGAAACTTTTATTCTTTTAACATAAACAATAATTTATATTCTAAAAATATAATTCAATTAAGTATAATGCTAACTTCAATATTTATTTATAACGTGTTTCTATTTTTATTTGTTTACTCACTGTAACATTCACCCTATATTTTGTATAGGATGAATGTTACGGTGAGTAAACAATGTGTCAAACTATTGGATAAATGTGCACTGTAATATTCACCCTATATTTTGATTCTTTGCTTAGAGATTTGTAGCAAATTAAAATGCGGTTTCGCTCGAGAAAGGAGAAAGTTCAATTTTTTTTATTGGAGTAGCAAAGTTAAAACTATCAAGAAAATTTATTGTTATTTTATTCCATTAATATAAATGCTAAATTATACCCTAATATATAATTGAATTCAATATTTCACTATCTTCAATACTTATTCTTAACAGGTTTTTATTTTAAATTATTTTATATACTCAATGTAACATTCATCCTATATTTTTATTCTTTGTTTAGAGATTTGTAGCAAATTAAAATGCGGTTTCGCTCGAGAAAGGAGAAAGTTCAATTTTTTTTAAAAAAAAATTATTGGAATAGCAAAAGTATATTTATCAAGAAAATTTATTTTAAAAATAGTTATTTTTATTGAAAACGCATTAAAACTAAGTATTATTTAAATCATTGTAAAATGTTGTTGCCGAATATTTTCCTCTCGAACATATTTAGTGTATGTTAAATAGATAAATCTTATAGGAAGATATAAATCTTATTTTCCATTTTCTTTTCACAGCTTACGAATATACAATAATACTCAGAAGTATTTTCATAAAATAAATTTGCTTGCAACTGAAGTGAATGAAAAAAATTTGATTCGAGTTTTGTATAATTTATCGTTTGTAACTTTTAATACTTTTTTGGCTTGTGATAATAATAATGGGAATTCATATATTTAATATTTGCTTGGAATTATTTGTTAAATTTATTTTGACGAGAATGGTTAGTTAACAGAAATAAGTGTTATTTCTTTTTTAAAATATTTTTGTATTATCTGTTATTTAAAGTTAAAATGAAGGTCAGGGATCGTAAAGAATATTCCGTTGGTATTCAACAACGTAATCTATAAAATAGAATCTCTCAAAATGACATTGTTCCAAAGTTTACAGTACCACTTCAAATAATAAATTTTTAGAACCTTTGTATTTCTAAGATTGTAGTATATCTAACAAGTCAATATATAGCAGAGCTAAAAATTATTCATTTCGAATTTTTTCGATGATATAAAATAGGTTTTAGTTATGGATTCTAGATATTAACATCTCAAATAACTGATGGGATTATTCAGACTAAGAATTTAAACGTGTTACTTTTGTTCCACCATTTAAGAAATGTTAAATTTCTTGGTCACAATCGCAACAAAAAAATGCTGTCACAAAAATAACACTTTTTAATTACTAATTAACTAGTTATAATGAAACATTGCTTAGTTATCATTTGACAATTTTTCTAGCATTAATTATATGATGACTAATTCAATTAGTAAATATAATCTATTATAATTAAAATTATCTGTGTTAAGAACTCCGTAACACCTAGTTATTACTTCCATCACCTACGACTATAAATTTTTTGTATAATAATCACTAATAGATAATCCAAATAATTGAAAACCAATTAAATTAATTTATTCAGATCTATTGATAACCAAATTATTTTATTTAAATCTATGAATAACCAAATTATTTTATTCAGATCTATGAATTCAGATCTATGAACAGTTGATTGCTTACCTACTGTGTTAGTGATCGGAATTATCAGATTCGAATCTTTAATGGATTTATGGATGAAGGTCAGATCCACAGACCCAATATAAATCCTACTCAGACGTGATTTTGAGACGCCATTCTATTACCCGTCTCCCATCTTTTAAATATTATTCTTCAACACTTAAATTAAGTTCATTCACAGACTAGTTAAGTAATCAAAATAGTCAATTATATTTCAAAATAAAGTTTACTGGACCTTTAATAAAGAGAATGCTCTCATCCTGGGATGTTCGGTTGTTTATGATTTTCTTTTCACTAGCCTCAGGAACTTTGATTGATTTGGGAATTGCATAAAATTATAATTTTTCCCTACTAAAATGAAACGTAATTAGGTAAATTAGATGAAAATAAAAGTGAAGTGAAGTTGTAGTGAAATAATATGTCTATTTGCCTCTTGTGCCATAGCTAAACTAAATGAACTAACACTAAAAGTCAATAAGTCAGTCAAAGAGACGTTTGAAAGATTGTACACACTGTATTTATTTCACAATTTCATATTATAACGACAAATGTATATCAACTCTCCCCTAAATATCGTCCTAGATATATTCACTTGTTCCACTAATATCAAACTAACGGAGTCTTACTGAGTTGAGGGACCCGTGTGGTGACCGGGGATGACAGAATAGTCTCACTGTAGCTCATGCATGTCGTAAAAGGCGACTAAAATGGGTACCCAGCGTCTGGGGGTATAGCCAGGCACCCTGCCCCTGGGGATTATATCAGGGGACCTCAGGGACTTGCCTTCTTCAGGTAAGTACGGGCATCATGACCCCGAGGCACCTTAGTGATCTTTTTCTTTCCCATGGGGTTTACTGTCTTTGGTAAACACGGGTGACGCACTCCCGGGATACCCTAGCGATCCTTCTCTATTTTCGACCCTCCTTCTTGTCAACCATTTTTACCTTTTTTTCGACTTCACGTCTAGACCACAGTTTAATCTTGTTTGGCGCAGCATAGCCATATCTGGCTCTTGCGCCAATAAACTTTACAATCACTCACTCACTTTACTGAGTTGAGGCTGTCTCGACTTCTAGGCTACACTATGCCCCGATAATTTGTAGCAATTCTCGACCTCGTCTTCGACTCAGAACAACAGTTAAACGCTTAAGTCACTCCACCTCAATCATTTGTCTCAAGCTTAGCTTATATACTACCTATCTTCCTCGCTTCACTTTATTTCTACTTCCCTGTAATTTAAATACTCAGGTTTCATTTTTAGTTGGGAAGAAGTTGCATAAAAATAGCAATCAATCTTAATTAAAAGCCCCCAAGGTTAGTGAAGAGAAAACCACGAACAGCCCAATGTCACAAAGTAACTTAGAAATAATTATATATGAATGGTATATAATTCATGGAAAATGAAGAAATATGTAGAATAAGGACTTGTGGTTAGAGAATCGTTTTTGATATTGAGATTCTTCGGTTATTTTAGTGATTTGAAGAAAGTTCCACTAACAGTTTTAAGCTATGTAGTTACAGTTGAAGAGAGTTGTGAAATTTAGAATGAGTGGTTTGGTAAGTTCGATTTCTTATTTAAATCATAAATTGAGTATGAGAGCTACGTTGAAATTCTACAGAGAGTAACCATAGATATTCTACAGTAATAATAAATAAAGAATCTATTTTAACCCTCATGTTATCAGTTGGAGTTTTGGAGTTTTTATTAATATGATAGGTATATATCTGTCACTAGAATCGAATAATGAAGGGCAATCGCAACAAATCAGTTAAGTCTCTTGCAGAGAGTAATTATATTGGTTTCAAAAATGACGTTTTCTGGCATATACGGGTAATAGTTAAGGGTCCCTAGACCCTTTAACTAATCGTAATTATCCGAGTATTTTCAGTTATAAAAAGTTATGGAAGTCATATTGTAAGAAAGCAAACAAAAGTCCCATTCCATAACTATTTATAACATAAAAGTCATAAAATAAACTTTATTTTATTAGATTTGCTTATAACTGAGTATGACATGAAAGTTTCTGGGTTCTGGAAAGAATATATCTATTTCTATTCGATTTTTTTCCCTGGAAGAAACCAATCAAAGAAAGTATTTCATTTGTTTCCTATCAGAAGCAATTAAAGTCAAGCCCATACTCACACGCGCAACTTCTTGGCCCAATTTGATCCACTCGACACAAAATGATGAATGCCCTAACCCTCGAGGCCTTCTACACAATCTCTTCTGCTGCCTCTTTTATTATTATTATTTATTACTCGTGTCTCAACTGTTCGAAGGGCTCCCGAGAGAGAAATATCATCTTGGGAAAAAGTGCCATCTTCGAAAAATGGAAGCTGGACAAAAACGAAGACGAGAAGAAGAAGGAAAAAGGAAGCCTGCTTCATCCACTGATGTTCACACAGGATGGTCACTTACTTATTTTTTTCCCTTCCTTATTTTTTGAACTGACAAAGAAGTGCTAATGCAACTCGCTACCAACAGCAGAAGAAAAAAAAAGTATCGTTAAGAATAGAATGGAGTTTTTCTCATATCTATTAGAGTCGTTATTTTCTATTTACTGGTATGAAGTAGTGAAAAGAAAATTCAATGGGTGAGTGAGGGTTATGTGTTTGTGAATGATTAATGTGGTTTTAAAAAGTTTATGTTTTGTATTGTGAGTTAGATTAATGAAGATGTTTTAACATGAAGTAATGGAGTTACGAATCATATTTTTTATATAAATACGTTCTTTTAATAGGCATACTGAATGGATAGAAAAAATGAAAATGAAAAAATCCTATTTTTATATAACATAAAAAAAGCTTCTTTAAGGAATCCAATATATCTAGTTAATGCATTGTGTTCAGTTTATTATAAATGAATATAATATGTTCCATCGATGCTTCAAAGCCTGATTTCTTCATTTTCAATCCATGTGATGTATAAAAGGCAAATAAAAGAATTAAATATTCTAAAATTTTATAGGTATGAATCATGTACTAAATTAGGCTTCATTCTTAAACAAGTGTTTACCTTATATACATTTCTCTATGTAAGTAATATATTTAATTGAGCTAGAATATATAAACTCTCCTTAATAACTGTGAGGAGTTGTTACTCTTTAGTAACAACTCTTCATATGTTATTAACTGTATAATACTATAATAAACTACCAATGTATAAAGAGTTATTCAAAAATATATAACAGGTTAATAGTTGTATGTTTTTAAATGAATATTGTCGAGTATATGTTTGAGTAGGTTATGATATACAGTTTTATATTACAATCCTTTGCGTTCCTGATAGTATATTTGAAAATGTAGTATCAATATCGACGCAAAATCATTTAAATGATTTGATTCTTAGAAAATGTAAATGCAATAATTACTTAAAAGAAGATTGCTGTTGGAATATATTGCATCTGAAACATATCTATAATTATCACAACTATAAAATAAGGAATTTTGAATTATGAAATGAAGAAATATATCTATTCAAAGTTAACGACTGAATATTTTATATCTGTTATTACATGAAACATTAGATTTTGTTGTCATTCCAGCAGAAGAACAGTTATAATCGGAAAAACCGTTTTAAGGATAATGTTAACATATATATATATATAAGTAACGTATTTGGTTCCTTATATATATTACGTTATATTCATTCAATTTTGAACATTACACTTATTCAATATATTGAATCTTGTCACAAACATAGAAACCAATAAATTTGAAATCACAAATTTCAAAGTATGTGTGAAAAGATGACAAATCAGACAAATGATATGATGGCGAACGAATGCTCTTTTTTTTATAATTTTTCGAAACTCTTATCAATAATGATGAAATGAAAATAAAATTGGCACATCAGCAATATTGTCCTCCATTGTTAAATTTTTTGACGGTTGGCATTCAAAGTAGAGAGCCAAAACTCAGATTTCACTATAGATAACTTGAAAAAAGGAATGAAAGAAAGATATAGAACTAGTTTGATATTCCTTTTAAAAAGATTCCCAATCTTAATAGATCGCCAATGAGGCTGATATCATAACTATTCCTGGAATCTCTCACAAGAAATGCATCTTTCCAATTATAATATGATCTAAAAGCAAATACAGTTTTCAGAAAACGGGCAGGAATTCCGTTTGTCAAATTGTAGTAATCTCGCTACACTAGCAAAGTGCCAACGAAATTTGAAGGTGTTCCTCATCATTTCATCATCATATCTATCATTCTAAAATCCCAATATTGCTATCATATATTCCAAACTATACCATAGTAAGGCAATAAGGATTCCTGAAACAGCAGATGTATTTCCTGCCATCAACGGTACAGCTAGTGTGTTGTACATGTATTATTAATTACATAATTGCTTGAGTTCTTGTATTCAGATTAGTGAAACACTGTAGACATCAAGTATCATAACATGACATAACTATGACGCTTTGGATGTCCTCTGCAAATGGATTACTTAATGCGTTTATGTTAAATTTGAATAGAGAGAGTTACGTAGAATCTGTATTAAAACTTGAAACAATTCTACATACTTCGTACTTATATTAAAAGTCAACTGTTTAATGATGACTGTATCATCGCAAGTTACATTAAGTTTATATAGTTAAAATAATGATAAATTAATCACCAATCATCTTATAGATATAATGTGTGATGTGTGACCAATTATTATTCCATGCATGTCGTAAGAGGCGACTAAAATGGGTACCCAGCGTCTGGGGGTATAGCCGGGCACCCTGCCCCTGGGGATTATATCAGGGGATCTCAGGGACTTGCCTTCTTCAGGTAAGTACGGGCATCATGACCCCGAGGCACCTTAGTGATCTTTTTCTTTCCTATGGGGTTTACTGTCTTTGGTAAACATGGGTGACGCACTCCCGGGATACCCTAGCGATCCTTCTCTATTTTCGACCCTCCTTCTTGTCGATCACTTTTTATCTTTTTTTCAACTTCCCGTGTAGACCGCAGTTTAATCTTGTTTGGCGCAGCATAGCCATATCTGGCTCTTGCGCCAATAAACTTTACATTCACTCACTCACACCCAATTATTATTCGGTGAAGACATTTACATAACGGAGTTGTACGGGTATTATACACTCATATTTTACCATTCTTTTAGTTTCACTAGTTTAAATTTCATTAAGTGTAAATGAGTATTTGCGATACTTTTTTGGCATATCGAAATCACGAAACCTTTCTGGATGAGTTTACCATAATTGCCTCATTGTTCTCGTTAAGAGAATCATCCTTTTTATCAGTTTACATCCTTTATTCGAATAATATTCAATAAATATCTAGATAATGATTGCACTAACAATTTGTATTTTGATTCTCTATCTTATTAGAAATAATTTGACTGTTTCGATTTTTTTTTCAAATTGAGGAACTTCTTAATTCTAATATTTGCTATTGTGATTTAAAAGAATTATATGTAATACTTCTTCAATATTTCTTTAAAGGTTGAACTGAAAGCATGTACTTAACGTGTTTTGTACTGAAAACGTGTACTTTCGTGGCACAAAAAGGAGACTTTTTTAAATCGAGAATTAATCAATTAATTTCATCTTTACACGAAAAGGACTCAGATGCATCAGGAATAGTAGCTGAGGCAACAAACGTTCACTAATTTGGATAATTAGATGAGCAGTGCCAGAGAATTTTCCCTCTTGGATTCATCAGGGAAATTAAATTAAAAATTATGCATATCTAATAGTAATAGGTGTAGGGATCTTAAGGTATTTTATATGGAGAATGAGTGTCTGGTAGGGAATATTCATATTAGTTCAGAGCATGGGAAATGATGATGTAAGCAATTTTGGAAATTGCGTGATCGCATGAATTAGAAAATTAAAAATAATGGATTCGCGAAATATCGGTTACTATGTTAGTTAAAATATAGCATATACATACATATGGACAGATATATAATGATAAGAAGAGTAGAAAATAAAAGTATCAAGTCATTTGAAAAGAATTTTAAAACATCAGAAAGAAGAAATTTTATAAAATATAGAATGGAGAATAATATTTTTAATGCTGTAACTAATAGGCTTTAGACTGTTAAGATGGGTTATTCTATTAATGTATTACATTTGACATATGCTCCATGACATATTTTTGAATTTTTATGTAATATATATTTGACGAATATAAAGAACTGAAGTTGATGTACACTGAAAATATATCTCCCAATGCTTATCACAATACGTTAGTAATAAATCATTTTAAAATATTGAAAAATATTTTTTAAAGCTGGTTGTAACTAATAAGAATAACGAAGTGCTGTGAATCATGATTAAAATAATTATAGGTTTTTAAATAATTAATTCTAAAGAATATTTATACAAACATTACAAAAATGATACATCACATTGTACAAGTGAAACATATGGTAATACATATTTCTGTGATAGTGTGATAGAGCGCGTCATCCATTCAATGCTTCTCTACACATGTATTATTACATGTATCCACTTTATTACTCTGTTTATTATTCTAATAAAACAGAAATGTAAACATATAATTCACGGGTTTCTAAGCTAAATTTAGGAACGTGCATTTCCCATGGTTATTTGTATCAACAATGATTAGGTAACGTGTTCCTAATCACAGATGTTGAAATGTATGCTCAGTGAATAAATATGTTTCTAAAACGTTCCACAGCTACAAACGAACTCCATTATCAATGCGTAACCCTGCAGTTCAGAGAGCATGATTTGTACACACCACTTTAGATTCTAGTTGGAGATTTGGAATCGAAACAGGAGTTTCATATTTGTTTACAGAATATGCTTTCACTCATCCTTGTTAAGTGCTAGTGCTGTATGTTGATGATCAAGAAAGGTTTAACTGTGAGGAAGTGAATGAAATACACACACATCGCAAAATGATGCTATCCAAGTGATCGAATTGTAAGAAGGGTTATCGTAAAGTTTTGATTAATATTAAGAAATAACCGAAATACGTGGATTATATTTATACCGCATATTAATTTATCCTTAAATGAAGTGAAATACTCATGATTCGATTGAATTTTCTCTTTTTATTAACGTAATACTTTTTTTTAATATTATACGTTTATTTTCCTCAAAGACTTCGCTTATCGGTAAAGAAACAAAAATTCTGAATATTGCTGAGAAATTAAGTGTACAAGAAATTTAACTATATATTACGAAACTATAGTATACAAATCATACCGAAATAGACATAATTTGTCTTAGTTCTTTTAACGTAATTTAAAATTTTGTGATATCTTACGAGCTTTTTGAAAATGATTAGTAAAGAATTCTTACATTTAATAAGAGTTTATGGAATAATTCTTATTTTATTTACTATTTATACCAATGTAAATAATTACATTTTTATTCATTGTTTCAAATATTATTATATTATTTATACAAACTTTATATTTTTTAAAACTTCCTACTGCAAAGAAATATTTCAGACGAAACAAACAGGTTTTCTTTTTGTTGTTGAAGCATTAAAAATGCTGTCTTTATTTGGGTATATTTTTCTTAACATTCTGTCAAATGGAGTAAGTAAACTTATCACTTATTTAAAGCTCTACTTATTTCTGTCCTGAGCCCAGAAAAAAATATATATATGTCAGTTAAGAAGGGAATTCATTGAAATCCCGCTGTTATCTTGCAGGAAATTAGAATTTTTCTCTTCTCCTAGCTGTATTTGCTTGAACGATTGCGTAGCATAAACCTTGTTCTTACATCGAAATTGTTCTCCTACTATTTGGCAACCAACCAAAACTCGTCCCTAGACATTCTTTTCACTTGTTGTTTTCGAATCTTTTCATATGCAAAATAGAGAAACCTCCTCCCTCGAAACTTTTATTATTTTTTTGGCTTTACTTAGGACGGTTTCATGAGATCTTTTCACAGTGTATTGTACAGGCATGATTTATTCATTATTTGTTCGTTCTTCTTTGTAAATATTCAATTGGTCAAATTAAATTTATTTGGTATTCTAGGCAAAGTTGCGCAGTAACAAGATTCATTGAGTTTTCATACTTTACATATTTCAGCTAGTAGTCATTAAGATTGAGATGGTAACAGTATGAAAAACCAGCTTGTTATTATGAAATTTTATGATCATTTTGTTCTGATTTTCCGAAGATAACTTAGAAAATTTTCTTCATTTTCGCTATATTTTCTTTGTTTCAACATTCTGAATATATTCAATACTTATTATGCTTGTGCGAGAATGTCATAGTTTTCTATGTAAAATAATATTCATAACTCAAAATGATTTGCACAAATAAACTGAAAGAATTTTTTTAAAAAAACTGGAACATAAAAAAAGGTTGTTAAAATTTGGATTTTTGTAAAAATTGTATTGAGGGAGACATAAAAATTTCCCCAAATTCTTTTTATTATTTTTTTTTTTTGCAGGATTGATATAGCACAAATTTTAGTTCATCGAGAAACTAAATATAAATTCAGGTATTTTATAATTACAACGAATAAGATTTAATGGCTTAGACTTTATATATCCCTATATAAAGACATGAAAATTAAAGACAAATTATAATATTAACATATATAAATAGATGTATATTCCATATTTAGTACTCGCTATGGTAAAGAGACATTTATTTCCAATACAGAATTTTGAACAAAATTCAAAAAATTAAATTAATTAAAATTTGCCTTACTGTTAGAAAACAAACTCAATTGTTATGCATAGGTGGCTCTTCCCCCAGTATAAATAGGGTATTTTTTGAATGTTCTACATTTAAATCTGTTCGTTTTAAATATTTTAAATCATTTAATCTTTCTTTAATTTGCTTTTTGAAATTTTCAACCAAACATGTTTCTTTGATGTGATATTAGTTTTACTTCCTGTATTTATTTTTATTACAAAGTTGTTTCAAAAAGTATTGGCATTTAAAGACAGATGACATCATAAAGGTTGTTACCATTTAGTGTTGCCATCTGTTAAACGGAGCCAAAACAAAGTTGAAACTGATTTATAAGTTAATTTTGATTTGATGGTCATTTGTTGTCAAATAAAAATTTGATTGCTGCTGCGTCCAGTTGTCGACGTCTTTTTGAGTTGAGTTGTCACCCTCGATGAGACCTGAATTCATCGCTATGTACCGAAAATCAAGCAAAAATCAAAACGCTGGGTTACTGCCGGTGATTTGTTTCCAAAATAGGCAAAGGTAGTCTCATTGGCTGGAAAATTTACGACATAGGTGTGAAAGGCCTCATGATCACAAATACGCAATTGAGACGTAGTCTAGTGAGTAATGATGCTTACTAAAAACCCATTTTGAATGCTATGAGCATCATCTCTTGGAATTTCGAAGGACTTATTGAATAACTCTCATAATTTACATTTTATTCTCAAAACTGTTTTTAAACTTTAAATTATTTTAATTATTATATAGATTGAATTCTATATCTCGAATTTGGCATCATGAGCACTCAGTGCTACAAATTACATTCAACCATCAAAATTCAAATACGAAATGTACATATTATACTCTTATCTTTTCCATAAAAAATACCTGCATTAAATTACCTCTTGTTTGAAAGCAGTTCCCGTAATCTCAGACATGCATTAAGTATCAGTACGGAAGGTATAACAAGTCCAGACGTTCTCTGTCGTAGAAAATACCCATCATTCAGACACTTTACCACTCCACATCAACGAAGAAGATCCCCTCGTGGCTTTGCCACTTAACTGCGACCGTCCTTGGCTCTCATGAGCATCATTCTTGTTCGTATAGCCTCTGGCTACATTTTATGAAAAGTGAGCTATTAGCCACAATGGAAGGCTACTAACCAACTTTCTTCATACATAATGCAATGCAACGAAATGGAATTCTACTTAGTGCAAGAGCCATAAGCCATCATATCAGGGGAAGAAGTTTTCAAGGATAAAATAAAGAACTCAAAGTGGGCTTCTATATATGTTTTTTTATAACTAGGATTAAATGGTCGCTGGTAGAAAAATGCGTGGGATTTTTGCAATGTTGAAAGAAATAAAAAGAATACTGTGCATGAAGAGAAAAATTGAATTAAAATATTTGTACGATGCATGCGATACTTAAATTTAATTCTTTCATATAATCAAGATAATTTGTTCGTAAAAAAAGTACGAATATTCAAACATGTTTTTCGTTAAGCCTAACTGATTAAGAACATACTTACTTCGATAAAAAATTGCATGGTAATTGTCAAATAAGTTTACGTTTTAACAAAGCATTTTGATTAATTAACACCTAGTTCTAAGAAAAATTCATGTTAATATTTCAAATTTGTATTTGTTATCCAATATAAAATTTAAAATAATTCTTTGAATCAAGTCCTTTTTTTAAAAGAGATGGCTCTCAATTAAAGGATAAATCAAATAAATATGAAGAAATAAATCTTATTTATTTCCTTAACTCAGTTTGTGTTTAAAATCGCAGTGCTGATATCTCGTTAATGATTGATGACCTGAAGCACTTTTGGATACCATTCGATGATGAAAGAGTTATGTACTACTTTTAACATCGATGGTACTATTTCAACAACGAACAACTTTCAACAGAGTTAGTACCATGCCAATAATGTACAACTCTCAACGTAAATGGTACTTTGTCAGTGAAGCACAACTCTCAACAGAGGGATGTTGGAGATGTACGACTGAAAAAAAGAGCATTCGTCAGCTTAACAAGATCATATAAATTACTTAACCTATTTGTTGAACTTTTATAATAAAGCTTAATTTCTTGGAAGCAGAATTATTTATTCTATAGCTTTATTACATGTTTCAAGGTATTGTCATACATTTTATTTTTTATGCATAATTTTATTACCATTTTCATCATTTTATTTAAAATTAATTTTTTTGTTATTACTCTTCTATTTTAATCCATTTCTGTCATATTATAACAGAGCTTCTTTTGCTAAGTGTTAAATCATTTCAAAAGACGTAGCATGTGATTCTTAAAAACATGTGAAAATTAATGAAGTAGCTTTTTGATTTGGAAATCTTTAATATGATTTTTTTTTATAAAAAAAAAATGAAATAGTGTGGGGGGGGGCAATAAGTATACAAATTGTAAAAGTGGAAAATGTAAGAAGCCAGCTTCGGCTTCAAGATTATGGTCAAAAGCAAGGGATTTTTCTTTGTAAGGGATTAGAAAATTAAATTAGTTTTATGTGTGATAATTACACACACACACACACACACATATATATATATATGTGTGTGTGTGTGTGTGTGTGTGTACATTCTTTAGTGTCTCTGATTCATATGCATAAACAAATGCTTTATTATTAGTAAAACCCGATTGAAATATCTTTTAAATTAAATGTTTGTAAATCCTGGAATTAAATAAACGTATTGTATATATTATCCATTCAAAAATGTCTGTGCTAGAGAACATCTTACATAACAATAAACATTATTCCAGACATTCAATAAATATTCTCGAAGACAGAATAAGTAAATCAGACATCAGAATGTCTACACAAATTGTAATCAATCAGTTTGTGTCTCAATCAAGAAAATTCCTTTTGATTTCGTTACTTGTTTGGAACCATCCCTACTTCTAAATAACATTACAATTCATATGCACTTTTTCGATTTTTATGGAAAGTAAGTTATTAGCAAAAAGGGAGGTAATGTTAAGTTATTCTCTTCATACATAATTCAATGGAAATGGAATTTTATGAATCTCGATCAGCTCATGATGTCAAATCACAGGAATAAATTTTTGGAGGACAAATAAATCAAATATATTTTTTATTTTTGAATAAATTTATTTAAATTATCAGCTGAAAATAAGGTTATTTTATACCTTCTTTAATGCGGTGTTTTAGATGAAGATATATGTAAAATCTCAAGCGTGGTCAATTGATAATCTGAGGTGGTCAATTGCTTTGGCTCAGGGGTCACTTTTTATTAGTGGATTCTAGCGGTGCGGGCAGCATCTTTTAAAATGATTGTATTCATTAGTTATATTTTCATTTCAGAAACAATATAAATTGAATAACAAAAACCAATATATATAAATTAAACAAAATAGTGGGAGTTTTACTCAAATTGTGTTTTTGTACTAATTTCATGTCATTTACAGTTGTAAAGCACAATTAATATTAGAATCAGCTTAATGAGACAAATGAACTCTTTTCTACATATTTTTTTAAAAATTAGGAGTAAGATTGCTTGTTGAGATCCTCATCACAACCTGCAAGTTAATGTCCGTCAAAGAACATCTATATTTTCTACTGCTGATCTTCAAGCAAGTAATATATTGCTGAGAAATATTTGTATATCTAAATATAAAGAAAATTTTCTCAGCAAATTCTTTCATACATGAAAATTTTTCAGTCGAAAACATTTGCAAAAATCAACTAATTCCTCCGTATTAAATATTTCTTTCATAGTGTGATCTGACTTCTCAACAAGAACAAGTTGTAGGTCTTTCGGTGTTGTGCCAATATCAGAAGCGATGAGATACGAGAGCGAATACATAACATAAATCGTAAACTCCTGAAATCTTCTTGAGACCTTCGCCTCTTTCCGAACTGTACTGATGATCCAAATCTCAGTAGAAGTACTTTCTGTTTTTCTGATATAGGTAAATGGTAAATATCGAATGCTCTGTTTACACTTTAAGTAAATCTTGTTTTGTTTTGAATGATTTCTCAATTCAAAGTGGATTTTTCTTTCTGTCTTGGCGGACCACTATTTACCCACACTTGTAATAGCCTTTTCATGCAGACTGGAAAAATGAAATGTACAGCTATTGATGTTAAATTTATATAACATATAATTAAAAGTGTACTTTAGTAATTAAAGAAAATTATTTTCAATTAAATATTCGTATTTAAACTAAAGGTTCAACAAAACATATTTGTCTAAAAGCTGTAATTCTGCATTAAAAAGACAATTAAAAGTTGTATAGGGAGTATTTATGTCATATTTCAAGCTTTTAGCCTAAGGCGTTACATACATACAGTTTAGATTTATATTATTACAAGAAAATATATAAATAATATAAATCTAAACTTCATAATAAATTCTGCTATTATCTTAGTTTGTAGGTTTCTTATTTCTTATACGATGCATACTAATATAATTACCACATTGAAACCCTTTATAAAAGGATATTTGAGTTTGAATGAGAGTTTGTTAAAGTCGCACTTGGAAGTAACATGAGAACTATTGGCGACGGACTTCGAACCTCGGTCAAGTGGTGACGACGACACACGAGCGTATACCTCCCTCTATAAACTTCAAGTTCGAGTCAGCGGGAGGACTTGGAGGCTCTACAAAATTAAAATCAGGGCTCTAACCCATGACTCGACGAAAACAATGCCGACCTCGAGCTCATGACTTTGACACCTAAGCTAACCCGGCAATTTCAAAATGAAACAGAAAAAGGATGCAAAAACCATGAAAGGATACAGAAAGCAGAATTCCTTCAAGCTGAAGTTCAATAAATCGATTACGGCTTTTGCCTACATATTATACGGCAAAGAGATGAAAGAAATGATTGTTAATATGAATTAATGGGATAATATTGAATATACTTATTGGATTACTTTCCTACTCTTCAGACTAGCCGAGTGATGTAAAAAGTTTTGTATGCCTCATTTAATGATGCATTGAAAAATTTTCATTTTAATGCATACATTATTAGATATCAATAAATTAGTTGATATTGAATACGAATAAAACACCAAAGAATAAATATTATCAAAAGCAAATAAAGTCCTTGTTTGAGCATTCAGAAATAATCATAAATTGTTATTAACCCGGTTTTTTCCACAAAAGGAATTCGATTCATTGTTATAATAGATATGATATCAACGAAACAAGATTAGAAAAAAGTTCGAAGAAGTGAAAACGGCTATTACATATTTACAACAAATCAGTCAGCGTTTTTTAGATTTTCGTTTGTCTAACTTAGTAATGGATAAATTAGTTTTATCAAATAACCTTTTTACAAAAGATAAATAAATCAGTACTTTCAAAACACTACTTAAATCAAGACTTTTTTCAAAACATGCTTCTTTTTGCCGCGAACACATCCTAAATTGTAGACCTACAATCTGATTATAAAACCATAATCCTCCATGTTTAAACAATACAGTATGATCGTCAATTATTGTATAACAACACAAGTCACTGATTTAAGTGACCCATATGTGAATTAGTTTACGACCTTTTAGTTTCAAGGAACAAAGAGGACGTGAAACATTCACTGTTACGCACAATAACATTCGATGTTATGCGAAATATATCATTGCCACACTATTAATACAAAACATTTTTTTATTATTATTATCAACCACTGTAGAGTCATTGTTTTGGTATAAAAGGTCCAAAAATAGGCAAATATTTTACAGATAATGCCAAATAGTGAAAAAATGAGGTTTGCTCCCTGTTGTTTCATTATATCGAAAATAACATTGCAACACATGTTAAACATTTATATCTGTTTTGTAAAGGTAGCTTTGTGCAAAACAAAAATTATTCATTTTTTGAAATTAGTGTTGGCTTTGACTTTCACTAAGCGATTTGAAAAAAAACTCGATATTTTCCTGTATGAACGTATTCATTTTTACCAAATGACCTCAATACTGAAGTCGTAAAAATTGTGTGGAAACATGATCGTATATACATCCCAAAAGAATATATTAATTTGGTTTCCAGCTCCAGTTCAACATGCAGTCATAAAATTGAAAACTTAAGATGCTCAGCAGTTTGAGAAATCCAGGCGAATTTCATATAAAATACTTGTTTGACAATAAAATCGAACGGGAGAAAGTTCCAAAGGAATAAAGAAACAACATATGATCATAAAACATACAAGAGTTTTCTTTATTATTCTGTTAAAAAGATGTGTGATTATAACCAACGAGTTAATTGATAGATTCAATAAAAACTCTTTTGTATTGTTGAAAAATGTTTCAACCCCTGTATCTCTTACTTCAACCAAAGTCTATGTATGGAAAGTGTCAGTTAACAGTAAGAAAGTAAATAATTTAGAACGAGTTCCCAGTTGCATTCTGTAAGAACACATGACGTTCTCTCGAAAAGTACGTAACTTGCCACTAGTTAAGAATGAAAAACATATAAGTGTTAATGTTGAATTGGTATCGTCTTTAGTTTTGATTCAAAACATGATTAATATGGCTTACTTAATTTAAATTCACCTTGCTTTGTTTCCTGCTACACCAATATGAGAAAAGATGATGCTTTAGCGGTTTTTTTTTTAAATGTATTGTTCATAAACAATAAAATTTTCAATTTATATGCACTTTAAAGTCTAAACACTATATTCATCCTACAAAAGTCCTTAAATATTCGTGTACTTATGCATTATACAGTTTTTATTGATTCTGGAAAGATCTGATTATGCGTTTACATAGGTTTTGAAATGACCGACTCAAATGTAAAAAGACACATATCATGAGTTATCGTATTATACAATCACATTTATACCGTCACATAATTTGAAACTGTCACATAATATTAATTTTGAAATTTTATTTCAATAAGCGAGCAGTCCAACAACATACAGGTGTTCTCTTACCTGATATCAACTTAGTATCTATCAAATTTTACTAATGTAATAACAATTGAAATTAAAGAAAGCATATAAACATACCGCCTAAAATTACTTAGCAGAAAAGTTAGAAGTTAAAATATGCTTAGAGATATTATGTAATTATTTATTATTTTAATCAGTTGTGATGTATATTTCCTTCAATATTTAACTTGACTGCCTTATTAAAGTTTAATTAAATAGTTAATAAGTTTAAAACTCTCTAATGAAAGATATGTAAGAACAGGACAACACACTTTATATATTATCTCTCTAAGAATATATATGTAAGATCACTCTCACTCGAAACCTTCTTAATTCGGTTAATCTTAGTTTAAGTTCAAATAATGAAGTCTTAGCTTGCCAAATCACTCCAATTCAAGCATAGTATAGCAGATTCGATTCTTATTAATATGATTAGAAGTTGCTTCTGACTAATTTCAATATAAACAATTAGATACGATGATTCCCTCCTATCTACAACATTACCAGCTGGTCGTTATCCTCCATCTGCCTTCTCTTTTACTGTAACTTTATTTCGCTTAATCACTCAATCTCTTATTCAATTCAATTCACTTCTTATCTTCATCTAATCAACCTAATCAGGTTTCAATTCGTTGGCAAGGTGTTGTAATTCTACGTAATTCAAATTATCAAAAATTCCTCGGGGTAAGTGAAGAGAAAACCGCTAATAGCCCAACTTCACATGGTGTCAATTAAAAAGTGTTTCAAATATATATTTATATGATATAAAGAAGAGGAGGCTCCTTTGATTTATTACTTATATTCCCCTGATTTTTTTCTCTTAATAAAGTAGGGGATACCCTTTTCTCTCGTTATTTCATTAAGGCTCTTGATAAAGTATATAGTAGAGCAGCAATCTAATTGAAAGTGTTTTTAATTATAATATTGTTTTCCTCTGCGAGCAATCGTGTTTAACCATGATTTAGTTCCCATCGCATTGTACTACCTTACAAAATACTTATGTATAGCGGCGTAGAAGTTAGGCGAATGAATCACTTACTTAAAACTCCCATCTCTACCGGCTATTTTGAATTCGTGAATATAATGTTAATCCTGTGGAATTTCTATTACCGCCCTCAAATTCATACTCTTTTATCTATTTGAATACACAAAAAGGCATTGGAAAAAGAAAAATAATGGAGATTTCTGCGGACTTGAATTTTCTCCCTGATTTTTGAGAATATTTTAAAATATTTTGAAAGACCGAGAAACCCACAAACGAATTGTTAAAATGGAAGTAAAAATATCTTTAAAAAATTGGAGGGAAAATGTAATTCTGCAAAAATCACCATAAACGTTTTTCTCTCAGATGCACTTTTTCAATCGAGTAAATAGAATGGTAGAGGTTTGAGGTCGATAGTAGGCCTCAAATCTCTATCATCGATAGAAGACCACAGTGATTAAGAATATGCATAGACTTTCCATAGATTATTACTATACAAATATTTATGCTCACAGAATCAAAATGGGTAATATATTAGAGCCTTCAATGTAGTGTCTCTCACCTATGATTCAAAACTACGAGGAAAATTATTATTAACTAGTTGTATATTAATAAAGAGAACATTAATTTCAGCTGAGGAAAACGAAGTTGTAATCGTATTGTGCGGAATTATCACTTTAAGTGTAGAAGAAAAAGGAATCTAAAATTCGTTTTGTTTCGAAATATTACATTGTGAGCGAAATAAACTGAATTCTATAACCTCCGTCTTTGTTATTATTTGCTTAAGGTATCCATCAAGATTTTAATTTTTTTCGAACAACTATGTTTAAATTTAAAATCCTGTATCTCGAACGTGTGTTTCCTCTACCAATTTATTAAGGAAGGGATAACCGAGTAGTCATGGTTGTTAACTCATGACCGGCGTTGCATCAGTCGCGCTGTGGGTTCTAGGATTGCTGCCGCTAACTATCCATCCTGTATGAAGACTGATGCAAGTTAAATCTGTCTCGAATCCAAGTTTTTACATTAGGATGATGTGCAAGTCTTGGAGAATGGGTGCCAGCTTCGGTATCATACTCTTTATTATCTAAGCTTCAATATTAGAAAGACCATGGCTATTAATTATCGTGTTGTTTCTAAATGCGACGATAATAAGCAATCAAATTAAATGATAAATTAACAATGTATCACCTCTTTCTGAAAACATTAATAATGATAAAAAAAAATACTATTCAGAATGATAAAAATACTAAATAGTCTATGTTTTTTCAAGGTTAGATCGGTCGCAAAAGGAAGACCACAATGAAAATCAGAATTGTTTTATTTGGAACATTTAGACACGCCTTCAAGTTACTTTTCTACATGGTTATCGTTCCGACTGTGACGTTTGTCGTAGCGTATTACCAAGTTTCCAATACCCTCGACATGGAAGGCAGCCCCCTTATCCTTTCAGACAATTTTCGACACCAGTCGGTTTCTCACTGTCAGAGTCAAACTTCTGCCCGTCAATGCAGCGTTTTATGTGAGCAGAGGGTTGAAAATCAGAGAGGGACAATTGCGCGCTGTATCGTGGGTGATCAAACACGTCCTATTGAAAACACTGTAGGAGATTCTTTAATGTACCTGTAGTGTGCAGCTACGCATTGTCACTCATGATATTTTTCCCGAATGCATTACTCATTCGTCAATGAATTTCACTGCATTGCATCCCTCAGCATGCAGAAACCGAGTGATAGCCCGCACTCACACTTGGAGAGAGACTCTGTTGTTCGAGGCATGCCTATGTGCTCCCGCCGCTCAGAACTGATAACTGCATCCTGACGCGTTCGATGGGCATATAAGAGACATAAGGAAATTCATCTGCATGCAGCATCATTGGATTCTCACGGGAATTTTGATTTCACGACCGATCTGACATTGAAAGAAATAGCCCTTTTATTATTCACAATTTCATTAAGTCATTAGTACCTGTTTATAATCCAAGGAAATAAAAGAAATTACAAACTATAGGAACTAAGCATATATTATCACTCGCCTGTAGAGTTCGTCTCATAAGAGTTTGAGTGCAACACTCCACAATGAAGCAGATCTCTGTAAGAATCACATGATGACACATTAAACGTAAGCTGCACTAATCACCAAAGTGAAGCAATAAAGATACAAAAGAGTAAAAAGAGTTGTTATTGTTACACAATCAAGGCTGTTCTTTGTCTGAAGTTTAAAGACAAAAGTTAAACGATTGAAAGTTATCATTAAAACTAATAAAGAATCTCAAATACGTTAAGATTCTCAGATGTGGAGGAAAAGTTTCAGAAAAAGAAAATCTCTTCAACCCATATGAATAGTAATAAAATTGAAATTTACTTTCTTCTAACGAGTTAATGAGATTTAAGGAGCTGAAACACAAGAAAGCATTTGTTTTTCCTAACGATATCCATCCAAAACAGCCTCCCGTGTAGTAGTTCTAACTTGAAAACCAAAAATGGAGTGTGCGAAAACTAATTTTATTCCTTAAAGCAAAATAAATTTATATGATACCGCTTTTCATAAATATCCCACAGGATACATATTGATACCCAGTTGTGACGCTGATTCTACTCTGAATAAATACTACACATTTTTAAACCCCTTTCCTGTTTGCTTACGCAACCAATGTATCCATATTTTTGAACTCGAAAATGTCTATCTGTTTACCTGGGATATACAAAAATACCACAACCAGAGATTAAGAATATATTTCAAAGAATTTACTCCAGGTATGGAAATGGAATAGACCTAATCTCCCTCGCTCCAGAGTTGCGGTGCTTTTGACAGATCTATGGCTCATATTTTTTTCCGAATCATCCCCAGCATTCAGATATTGCTTGAAAACGCCTTCAGTGGAAGAAATTTTTCATATGCCCTTTCAAGTTAGCCGCCTGTCATTTAAATATGTATTTATAGATGAGGTTGGAAAACGATGCACATATCGAAGTAAACTGGTGTTGACTTTTTCATCAAAGAATATTTTAACATTTTGAGAGCTTGTACAAATATTATTATGTTAGAGCTGCAAATAATGTAAAATGTTCTCAAGGGGCATGGAATGTTTCTTCTAAATAGTTTCTGAAACACACTGGGGTATTTGAATGATTAATAAGCTCCAGTATTTTATAACTGTTCTAAATTGGAAATATTGCGGTGCTATATTACATTTATTAGTAAATAAAGTAATCATTTAGTTTTAGATTTGTAAATAAAAACCCATTTTCGTTAGATGCGAACGTGTTAAAATATGTTAAGATAAATAAAAAGTACCACAAATGAATGGCCTGATTTTAAAAATGTATACTTTCGAAACTTGTTCACATGTTATAATAAGTAGTATATGAAATTTAAGGGAAATACACCAAGTTTTTGATCCACTGTTGATGCATAGACGACAGTATATTCAGAGAATGTTGTTATTGAAATCCAAAAATAAAGACAATGAAGGAGAAGAGGTTTTACGTATTTATGCGTTACGTACGCTCTGGCTTATTCAGTTATTTCTGTAGAGTGTGCATTTAGAAATCGCTATTGAAATGAAGTGCCAATTCGCAGGAACATTTTGTAATGGTATCAACAGATTAAAGATACTTGTTGCTTGAGGCCGTCCACACGTTTCGGAAGAAAAGGGGGAGAGGAGGAAAAAGAAATTTGTTCTAAGTCCACGGAAATCTTCTACAGATGCCACCAAAAGCATTGTTTATGCACCCTCGGTGACAAAAATACTGCAAGAACTTAAAGAACGCATTTGTGCAACATTAGGAGAATGTGATACTACAAAAAGCGTAGAACGAACTTGACTGCGATTTAAATGTTTGTTGTGTAACAAAAGGATCGTTATCAAACATTTGTAACTGAAAATAAAACTCTATATATTTTTCTTTGACTTCGTGCATCACTTAGTTATTGTAAGATGTGCGTAATAGTTTCGAAAAAATTAAATATTTAAAATCCGATCATTCATTTGTACTAATCCAATATAATTGACTGTCTTTTCCATACTTTCATTTTATCTTTATACATAAAGGAATAAATATGTTAAAAGACTTAATTGCTTTTACATTTCTTATGTATGATTCATTACGGTAGACAAAATGTATAAATAATAACTATAAATTAGGGTCATTGTTACCTAGTGGGCATGGTCACGGACTCGCAACCAGCGTCGAGTAGGGGTTTCAAGCCTCGATGCCACGAAAGACCCTTCTAGTAGAGAGGTTGATGCATGTTAAATCTGTTTGAGATACCAAGTATTCAAGTTGCTGTGCTGTGGAAGTTTGGCGAGAGAGATGTCAGCCCAGGTGTCACTTGACCGAGGATCAAAATGACGGGTTCCGTCGGCAATAGCTCTCATTTTGCATCTTAGTGCGATGTTAATAATAATAGACAATAATAACAATATTAATTATAAATTATACACTTTAAAACTTTTAATGCAATTATAAGTCAAAAGTTTATATTCATTTTGATGCTCTATTTCCGCAAACTTTCCTTTTACTTAAAATATTACGTTAAAATAACATAATACAAATTTTAAACTAAGTTGTAAGCAATAATGCATTTTAAACAGTAATAATAAATAAGCAACTATTTCGATAATAATTATCTGATGATGTAACGTGATGTTAGTTATTTTCATTCGACTTTGTAGATGATTGAGCGTTAATTCGTGGAAAGTGAAATTTATCGAAACAAAAAGGTTTATTCGTTCTCAGAAAGCACATAAAATACTTATCGTATTATTTGTTTCGTAGCTTTAAGTACTGAATATTTAATCTATTTATAAATAAGTACAAAAATATAATTAGACTCATTATTTTTTAAAATGTATAAATGTTATCCTTTTACTTTCTTTTTTTTTTCTATTTTCCTCTTATTGATCGATTATTTATTAACGTCGCACTTCGAAGCAATACGACACCAGTAGGAGTATTGGCGAGGAGAAGTCCGTCGCCAATACTCCTATTGGCGGCGGACTTCATAATTTTGAACCTCGGTCAAGCGACGAAGACGACACCTGAGCTGGCACCTCCCTCACTAAAATCCACTTCACACCTACGGAAGGACTTGAGACCTCGACAGATTAAACGTGCATCAACCCCGCTACACGTCGGTTTTTCGGTGGCATTTGGGGTTGATATAATATCTTGACCTTGATCACAAGGCAAACGAGGCCACCATTTTCCACTTAGAAGTAAGAGTGATGCTTGTACATTTTGGAAAGACAAGTACAGATTAGCCAGCTTTAAAAATAATATTGTACATAAGAAACGCATTTGCAGTTTAATATATTTTATACAATGTTGAACTGTAAATTTGAAATAACTAAAGAAAGGCTCGAAACTAATATTGATAATATTGAAATAACTAAAACAAATTTGGAAATAATACCGATGATTTTAAAATAACTAATATAAATCTTGAAAAAATATGAATAATTTTGAAATAACTAATGACTCTCACATAGTATTGAAAAAAAGGTTTTCTTAAATTTACTTTATTAATAGCTTATGATTTTAATTATGTATATTCCGATAAAATAAGATTATTTATAAAATTTGGAAATACTGAGGTGTAAGGGAAAATGGATAAAAAATTCTGAAGAAGCTATAAGGGTTATTATTTTTCTTATAATCATATAATGCGTTTGAAGAATATATTTTTCAAATTGCCAAAATTTTACAATTCATGAAAATATTAGAAACTTTATATTTTTTATTGAATACGATGATTTATTTATCAAGCTTCAATCTGAAAATCATACTCTGTGTAAGGCATATACCATTATTCAAAGTAGTAGCTTTGTAATTGCATATTTATGTAGTATTTGTATAATTTTGCATAATGCACCCGAAACTAGATACACTTTTTCTGAGTGAAAAATATTTCAATTGAATTATATATTTCTACGGAATTGTAATATAAGTAATCCAGTATAGGAAATATAACCCTTCACAGATGTAGTTACAATGTAATGTCTCCCAAATTATAAAACGATTTAGTTAACACATAATATTCGCTTAAATGCAAGACTAATACTTAACTCTTGATATTAAACCAAAACTAAGGGGAAACCAAATGTATTATATGATAGAAAACATTAATTGATATAAAATCAAATGGGTTGTGCTCTGTAATCCGAGGGAATATCTTAAAATCTTAATTAAAACCGGGAAATAATCAATATATCTACATAAAATCTAATCTACAAATTGTTTGGTCCTAATGTGCATAATGTCAAA